>OMMV01190689.1:0-10382 GCA_900302635.1 Chatrabus melanurus
TTGAAAAAAAAAATCCTTTTTGTTTCACTGTTCTTCTGATGCACAACATGGGTCAAAAATGACCCATATCCATTTTCTATGTTATTTCATGTATGGCTGAGTGTTTCTATGAAATATCTTTCAAATAAATAAATAAATTAATTAATTTACACCAAAAGATGCCTGGGATATGTTCTTTTGCGAGGCAAAAATTGAGATGCAATTTGTGCTCTAGTGATGTGTTCAGTTGTATTTTATTTTGTTTGGTCACATTTCACCAGTTTACAGCTGTTAAACTGCAGATACAGTTCAGTTCAATTGCTGTGTTATCTGTTATCAGAGGTATGTGTATGTGTGACAAAATGACAAATAAACATGCTGCAAATATTAAATACAGAAGTGTTTGGCCCCACTCACTGCTAAAGTAATTACTTGAAATATCAGCTGCCTGGTCCTTCAAACAGGTCTGATATGCAATGGATCCATGCATTAACAGGTACATGTTAAATGCATATTTTGACTTACCACTCTCAGGTTTTCCCATTATCTTTATTATGCACTGTACATAGAACAGGATGCAGAAATACACTGTACTGAGTGGTCTGACAGGACCAAATGTCACCTACTATAAATATTATAGTTGCAGTTAATATTGTTTTTGTTTACATGTGAAATCTTCCTTTGTTGTCCACATCTGTGTGGAGTCAGTGTTTCTGATCACGTTTCTCCATTCAGCTGAAACTCACAAAACAATCTCAGGAATCCCAAAACACCCACTTTCTCTCAGTGATCAATAACTTTAATATGATAGCTTACCTTATCAAGTATATTAAACTACCAGCGAAAACAACAAGTAATAAACAACAACGAATATAAAATCATGTGAATTTCAGTGACATGATAACCCAAATCAAAATCCGTGAAAATAGGTGAACGCAGATGTTTGACTGAAGTTGATTTTTCACGTCTTGTGCCAGTGGGATATTTGCTTATTTTTGTAACGCGTCTTTTAATTTTTTTAACTTTAACTTTTAATTTTTAATTGTTTATATTGCCAATGAATAATTGGTGTAATGAAGTATTGCCAAATGTTACTGTATTTTTGATACCTTTTAATTCGGGTGCTTGCAGTTTTCATTGAGTCATAGTGATGTGATTGAATAAAGCTCTTCTTACAAAATTTCTCACCAGCTGCCACTGCAAAGGTTTTTAAAGTTAGAAAGAAATCTTTGCAGGAAAGTATTTTGATCATCAATGATTCAATCATATAACTGTGATTTAAAGTTAAATATGACTTAAAGTTCAATAAAGCTAAAATACGTCATGAACATTATTTTATCTGCATAATTTTAAAGCAACAGAACAGAAGAATGAATTCAGTGTTTTGTCATTACCCATAATGCAATGTGGAGCAGGACTATGGAGCATGTGCGTGAAATTACATTACGAGTTACGGTTTGTGTTTTTCTGTAAGTGGATTCACATTTTCAGTGCTAATATTAAGAGATCTTTCAGGAATATGACTATGCGATTGTCAAAGCTTAGGGGACTGTCAGGAAGGCAAACTGCAACTGTCAGTGCGTTTTTACTCCAATACTCAAGGATAGATCAAATAACTTGGAGTAAAGAGACTGGCCCCAAACTGGAACTCTTCCAATGATTTTGTGTGCATGCACCATTGCACAGCAATATGTTGCATTATGGGTAATGACAAAACACCAAATGTCACAGACCCACGCATGCATGTGCACGTTGCACTTTGCGCTTTCTTTGTGCATCGTCTGAGTTAATTTTCCTCAGTATTAATGATTTTATTCCCATCCCTTTATGTTAGGCTTAGCCTCTTGTTCTGTCTGTACTTGCTCAGAACAGCCAAATGGTTTCTCTCTTTTTCCTTCCTCCTGGTGCACGACTTTACGAGCTGGATTTCTCTGTTGTTTTTTTTTTCTTGTTTGCCGCACACTCACCATTATCAGCTTCTCTCTTTCTCTCGGTGTTCTCCGTCTCGTGGTGTTTTGCATGTTTCTCCACATTGATCATAGACATTATTAGTTGTAGCTTCTCCACAATCTTGGCCTCTGAACTTTCCTCATTGTGTGGTTACCACGTGAGCCAGTGTTTCCAGCAACAATCAGTCCAAGCCTCCATGTCTTTGTGTTTCCAGTGATATTGAGCATATGGCCTTTAAAAGACACTGTGTCCCAGCATTCCCCTCCAGATGGTCAGGTATCGTTCTGCTTTCTAGCACCTCCAGTGAGTATTCTCTTTGACAGCCTGAACTGCTTTTGATCTTCCACTTCTTTGTTTGGCCTGTAATTTTACTTAGCATTTTTGGACACAGTAGCTCTGATCTATTGGATTGCTGGTTACTGACCCTTGATTCTGGATTCTGATAACACAACTGCCTGTCCCCAAATTGACAATTTATGGAACTGAATTATTTTGAGCTCTTGGAACTGAATTACTTTGTGTGCTTTTGGAACTGAATTAATTTTGTGCTGTGCCTTTCTTCAATGACTGCTGCTCATAGCCCTACCCAAGTCTTCACCACAGCCACCCATGGTTGTCTTTCATTACCGGCTGATGAACTGGGTTTTTTTCCCCCAGCCTTTGCTTGTTGTAAACTAGAAAGACAATCAGAGCGTGCAAAGCCCGCTGAGCCCAAATAACTTTTCTCTGTGATACTATCTCAGGATGTGCAAGCCCAAGGCTTGGCCACAATAAGTGATTCAAGTTTGCCTTGAATAACTTGACTTAGATGTTCCTTGACTTGGACATTCAGGGTCACTCATGGTCATTTCTAATGGTGTCTTTTGAAAGCCCATATATGACTTGCTACTAATATTCAATAGTAACCATGGGTATATCTGCTCTATTTCTGGAGTTACATGCCCTTGAAATGGTTTTCCTATCTATTTGTATTGGGCAAAAATTTAAAAGGTTGATTGGCAGTGATTTTGACCTTCAAGTTCACCCAACCTCAAAAAGATGGCATATTTAGAATGGCTACATGTGACTTCCTACTCTAATAATACTCTACTATGTCTAATAGTAACTATGGGCTTATCTTGTACCATTTAGCCACTATAAGTGATCAAAAGTTTGAGTGACCTTGATTTTGAGCTTCAAGGTCACCCAAGGTCAAATCTGATGGTATATTTTTAAAGGCCACATATGACTTCGTATTCATGTCTAATAGTAATTATGAGCCAATCTAGCACCGTTTATCCACTATAGGCTATCAAAGTTTGAATGACCTTGATTTTGAGCTTCAAGGTCACCCAAGGTCAAATCTGATGGTATATTTTTAAAAGCACACATATGACTTCCTATTAATGTTCAATAGTAACCATGGGTCTATCTGCCCTATTTCTGGAGTTACAGGCC
The DNA here is from genome assembly GCA_900302635.1 of Chatrabus melanurus. Lineage (NCBI taxonomy): Eukaryota > Metazoa > Chordata > Actinopteri > Batrachoidiformes > Batrachoididae > Chatrabus > Chatrabus melanurus. The sequence continues at coordinate 3,367 of OMMV01190689.1, forward strand.
TAAGAAATTGGTTTTCCTATCTATTTGCATTGGGTGAAAATTTCAAAGTTTTGCCATTTCATAATGGTATGACTGTGGCTGTTCAAATTTAATGAGTTCATCCTTGGGTGAAAGGCAACTTGTGTGCCAAATTTGGTTGAAATCTGCCAAGGTGTTCTTGAGATATCTTGTGAACAGGCAGACACACAAACAGACAGACAGATAGACAGACAGACACACGCAGGTGAAAACAATAAGCCCGCGACTTTCATCGGCGGGCTTAATAAAGACCTTTTTTCCAGTCATGTTGTCTGCTTGCTGCTCATGGGTTCTGAATCTGGTTCGTGACACCGAATAGCAGCTGATTAAAGCCCCTTCAAACACCACCAGGATTCAGATGTATTAATGACTGTGTGAATTCAGACTGTGTCTGCATGATTTGCAGGCTGTATGTTTCCACAGAAATATGAAAATCCATTTTCCCCAAGACTCCTAATTTAAAAAATAATGTACTTTCGGCATTCCACATGGATCTGCATGTAGATTTGGCACAAGTTTTACGGCAGATGGCCTTCCTGACGCAACTCCACATTACATGGAGAATGGACAGGGGTGGGGTTTGAACCGGGAACCTTCCGCACTAACCGCTAGGCCACCACCCCTGCCTAGACGTCTAATTTAAAGAAGAAGGGGGGAAAAAATGATTTCATGGAACCAATGATGCCCTTCCACAGAGCCACAGCAGTTATCACTTTGCGTTTTTTATAGCTCCCACAGTGTCATTAATTAAACAATTAGTCACAAAGTAGTTACAGTGTAAATCATTAGCAGGTCCAACAGCACCAAATCAATGATCAACCATTACGCACGACTATTTCTAAGAGCCATAACACGCTAGCAATAAATCAATATTTCATCATAGCCCGTGATCATAGCAGTGGTCCTGTGTCTCTGTCATCACGTCAGAAATATTAATATTATTCATGACAGAGTGAAAACACCACAGTCCCAATATAAAAAGAATCCAGCTGAACACTTTACATCTATTCAAATTTAGTTCTTAATGCAATCTTCACTGAAAGATTTACATGTGTAGGTTGTAAGAAAACATACAAATGCAATGAAATTGGCTCACATTCTAAAATAATAGCATTACACATTAGGTTCAGTTTCTCACCTTATTTTAAATTTATCATGACACAGTCAGAATAAAAACTGCCAAATATCTAATATTTATAATTAAAATCAAGTGTGTGACCAGTGTTAACCTTTATAAGTACATTATTTGTTTTAGGTGATATAACCACTTCATTTCTTTGAGGTTTTATAAGAAAATGGAATTGTATAATTTTTTATCAAAATTCTACGGTGCCTAATGTCACTGCACACTACTGGACAAATTTTAGTTTCTATGTTAAAAAAGCACATTTATTGTTTATTTATTGTTGGGTAAGATGGAAAGAAGGTGGCCTGGAGGTTAGAGAGGCCAGTTTGTAACCAGAGGATCCTCAATTGTTTCCCATCTGACAGGAAAACTTGTGCATGTATATTAATTTGGTATAACACTTTGTGATGTGCCTGATGAAGAGCTATGATACAGAGCACATTGCATGAGTTTGAGTACATGAATCTCAGAGCTCATATTTGATTTGCTCTTGCACATTAGTCTGGCTGCACTCCCAGTGAAGCTGATTTCTATTATAACTGTTTATCTGATATCAGAGGCTTTACATGAGACGTACATATTAATGCATGGATTCATTTAATATCAGGCTGGTTTGCAGGGCCTGCAAACCAGTCTGCACTGGATTAACTTCTCAAGATATGGAAAACTTCAACTACTAATAATACATTTTTGCCACTTCCCGTTGGTCAGCACCATTTATATTGCGGATTTTTATTTTGAAATGTCAGAATGGAAGGACCGTATGTATTGTATTTGTCGAAACGAGTTGCTTTGCCCTTCCCTCACTCACTTCCACTTGCTTTGCCCACAGCCGTAGAACATGCAAACCAAGTGGGAGTGAGTAAGGGAAGGGTGAAGTAACTCGTTTCGGACAGCCCCACACAGGGTACAGAGCAAAGCTAAGCTAAACTCTGCCGATCCACCAGAAAAGCGGTCTGTTCCGCACTCCACTTATGCTGTGCAGTGGAGTCTGCAGATGGGGCGCAGGGTTGGGTTGGACGATCTTTTTGATGTTGGCCAAAGTTGTGAAAAGTTGCCAGATTTGTCTCTAGTTGCTAAATAAGGTTTTTAGTCACTAGAGATGGCTAGAAGTCACTAAATTTAGCGACAAAGCCGCTAAATTGGCAACACTGGCTGCCGTCTGCTTCTTCCGCTTGGCAAATGTTTATTGCGAATGCGCGCCGGTCTCTAATCATGTCAAATGCCAATCATTATTGCTGCCGATATCAGACGGGGTGAGCCGTCTGATATTTGTGCAAGGAACCAACGATTACAGGCAGGCCTCGTCCAGTCATGATACCGCGGAATATCAGACCAGTGTTGAATAAAGAAAGTTAGTTTACATGACTATAGCTAGGCTAGGCTAGGCTAGCCCCGCTGGATGCTAAAAAGATGTGGCGCAATGAAAACCTAGTGAATATTGTTCTTTCTCTGTTGGTCTCTGTTGGTTTTCCAAGAAAACAAGTTCATCTTACATATAAATAGTAAGACCTGGTTACAAAATAATGTCATACAAATGGTCTATTATGTTGAGCTACAAGCCATATGAATGAGAAGATGTAACTCGCTACCTAGCCGAGCCTAGCCTATCCTAGCTTAGCTGTAGTTATGGATGCTAACGTGGAAGTAGGTGTAGTGTTGAATTTACGACATAATAACAACATCAATACAAACCTAGCAACGGGCCACAATTCACGCCGCTCTTTTGTTAAGTTATATTATTACTGTTAGTAGTAACTTGTTAGCTTATGGAAGTTGATTCAATCTGTCAACATTTCAGCGTTGCTCAACGTACATCACTTTTCGTTGTTCTGATTGCTTGTACGTCTATAAAATTGCATCCAGAGGCTGGTAATGGCCCTTTGGAAATCAAACGTGAACTGATATGTCCCAGAGTAATTCTCACAGGCTACACTTTTTCCAACATTTACAAAACTGTGATTCTGTACACCTGTTGCGACTTCACTGCAATGTGACATGCAACTTGCGGTTGTTTGAGTTATGTTTAGCCCTAATTTTTTGTTACACATGTGAGATGTGTGAAAATGTGCACTTTTGTATTCTGTTTGATGTATACTGAGTACTTGGAAAAAAGAACAATAGCTGACAGAGTGCATTACAGCAGGAGGGAAAGGGGTGAGGAGGGCCAGAGAGGAGGACAGGAGAGATAAGAGGAAGCATGAGAGATACAACAGCGGACGTTAAGGATGTGTCTGACGAGAATGACAAAGAGCACTACGGTTGAATGGGAAGCGGAACATGACCGTACCCTCTGCCTTCTTGTGCTGGTGGAATCACAGGTCGAAGGGCAACATCTGCCATTAGACACCGCACACTTTCTCTGAACCCTTCTTGCACAGGTTTCATTGCATCAGCTGCAAGAGAGTGAAATGTGTGTGCTGAATACCTCTCTTTTACTCTCAATCCCAGACATTCTCTCTCTTCTTGACCACACTTTTTCCACAGTTTGGTTCAGCCAACTAATGTCGACTAATGTGTTATGAGATGGTGCATGTGTTAGCAGATGTTTGGCATCAAACTCTATGGAGTTTGATGCCAAACATTATCTGCTAACTGTCTACAGACAGATTTACCACACAGTACCATATTGTTTGTATTTCTTAATGAATGAAGTCCAAGACATATAACTGACTTGTAAATGTTCATGTATTCATCCCCTGCTGTGCGAACGGAAAAAAAAGGCTGTAAAAGTGATAATTTGCATTAAAAACAATCTTTGTATTGCTTTTGACCAATTTCTTATGGGCTCTGCACTGAAAAAAAGTCTATTGGCTTTACATCATTTAAATATGTACATTGGTTGCACATGATCAGAATGAGTCCAAATATAATTTTCTTATGTATCTAATTGTGATACATAAGAAAATTGTGTTATTTGGACACATTCTGATCATGTGCAACCAATGCACATATTTAAGTCATGCTTCTTTTTTCCAGTGTGAAAATGGCTGCACTATGCATACAAATGGCCGTAATTCCTAAATGTTTAATGTGATATTTTTGTAAAACTCCTTAAATCAAAGTTAAGAATCTACACTACCAGCACATATCGATTGTTTCATTTTAACTCCACTGTGGTGGTGTAGAGAGGAAGTTATCACATTAGCTTACATAAAACGTCACCTATCTTTATAGAATTCTGTCCTATAGAAGTATAAACTGTTCTAAAAACAGACCATTGTAGTGTGCCGTCAGTTGTAAACAGGAGTGGGTAGAAACATGTAACAGAGTAAAAAAAGTAAACTGCAATTTTCACTCCTTTTTATAAAAACTGTGTTTCTACTCTTACTCAAATAATTTTTTTAGCTAGTAATCTACTTTTGACTTAGCTACATTTGCCATAATGCCTTCATTACAGCTGGTCTACAGATGCTGAGGTGTGAAGCTGTGTGGAGAAAAAAGAAGCACCACCTGTTTTTTTGGGCTCCGACGCGCGATGATGGAAGATCCAGAACAAGAGGCAGCTTCCTGTAGCGTCAATCCCTGGCCATGTCTAGCTGCATTTTATTCTAAAATCTAAAAACAAACAAACAAAAAATACAGTGATGCGTGCGATGAAGTGCTTCCTATGCCTCCCAAAAACTACGGTAAAGTTAGAAAGTTATTCATAGATTTGAACTTCCCAGGTGAATCATACATGATAGAAGCGTTGTAAAAATATAAACGACACCCGTTTCCAACCACAGTAAGTTAGGCAACCTTATTTTTCTCAATTATAATTGATCTGTATGTGCAGCCGGCTGTGAAACCAACGCACAGGGAGCATCTACAAAGTGCAAAAATGAAAAGAAATAACAGAAAAGTTTTAGGAGCTTCACTCAAATATGGTGTCATGTCATCAAATTCCCTTCACACATCAATGGTGTCCTGCTGGTTATGCTATGCAAACAAAGTTTTGCATAATTACGCACATAATACATAACACATATTAATAATAACAAAACATTCATTTAAATATGTTATAATCATAGGTTTACAAATATGTTAGCTCTTTCAGTTTTATCACTTACAAAAAAAACGAACAAATAAAATGACTGTGGTCACTGCACAGATATTGTGTGTCAACTACTGTAACAATTAAAGGTTGTAGGATTGACTTATGCCTTAAAATGTAACTATTGCATGCAGCAGCATTTTTCCAATTCCCAACTTTTTCTAGCCTTTGTCCATCAATGATTTACTCACAATTTGAGGTTTTCAAACATGAGTTCTTCCCTTCAACTTAAAGTGGTTTTTGTATTTATGTATAACTTCATAAGAGTAGGTGGCATGGTGGCTTAGTGGTTAGCCCTGTTGCCTCACAGCAAGAAGGTCCCAGGTTAGCTTCCAACCTGGTCCTTTCTGTGTGGAGTTTGCATGTTCTCCCCGTGTTTGCGTGGGTTCCCTCTGAGTGCTCTGGCTCCTCCCACTTCCAAAGACATGCAGGTTAGGTGGATTGGTGACTCTATATTGGCCTATATTAGGTGTGACAGAGTGTGCCCACTCGGCTGGTGCCTTGCTGAATGAAACATTTCATCTTTCACCTTATGAAAATATTCTTATCATTGCACTCATAAACATTCATTATTTGTATATTATTGGGCATGCAATCGTGACTCTAGCTATGCAGACAGACATTAGGTGAAGGACATTTTCTTCATAAATTTTCCCAAGCCAGCTACTGCCAGAGAAAAGTATAATCACTCATGTTCTGTGACAGATTAGAACACACTACTAGTATGACTACAAGTACAGATGAAAAATCAGCTGTCCACTGTTAAGATAAGCTCTGTTGTTTGCAAGTCTTTTTAAAGTGCCTGTAAAGTGAAATCCAATTTGTGTTTTGAAATTGTCAAACCACAGAAAAACATGTTATTAACCACTTAGCTGAATTTTAATGATTAAAAATATCGCTGAGTATATAAAATTAGGTTTCAAAATTGTGTAAAAATGAGCACTCCCCACTGATCTCTACACATGGAAAGAGGGCGGCGCCGAGAAAGTGAAGCAACGCAGCCACCATATTGGATGTGGCAAAAAGCCGGAAACTCTCAATGACGCGATATAGGAGTTCAAGGGGATAATCATAATTAAGCTAATCTAAGGCTATAAAAATGATTTTTTTTCTCAAGAATTTTATTTTTTTCACACACAGATAAAAATGAAAAAAGTATATGAAACAAGTAAATTCGGGCTATAATTAGTACCAGGGATGATGAAAACTTAGAAAATCAGAATATTTCCATTGTGAATCATGATAACAATAATTCCTGATTAAAAATCTGTAATTTCTTTATCAATGCATTTCAACAACTAAATGGATAACAAAATGCATAAATAGGCAAGGTTAATTATTTAATAAATTAAAAAATAAATTAATTCATAAATAAATTAATGAATAAATATAAAAAATAAACAAATAAGATAAACAGAAAAATATAGGAATGATCAACAAATGAAATAAGGAAATAAACAGGTGAATAAATAAATAAATAAAGCAAGCAAATAAATTGATAAACAAATAAATACATGCATTTAAAACCTGCAAATAAATAAATACAAAAATGAAATAAATAAATACATTTATAAAGTATACTTTATGAATAAATAATTCATATTTTTATTTTTACCTCATCCACCAGAATAGAAGATAAAATGACTTTTTTTAGTATTGATTATTTCTCTAAAGTGTACATTATCAGCTTTTAAATGACAATGCATTTACTTTCATACGACTTTTTCTTTTCTGTCGGTCTGGGCCGGAGTTCATTTTTAATAATTATACGCAGTTGAAGTGAAATGTAATGTAGGCCTATACATTGGGCCCAAACATTTATAAACATCATGGCAG
>OMMV01190700.1:0-10039 GCA_900302635.1 Chatrabus melanurus
TCATGGCATAAAGAAATTAAAATATGTAAAAGACCAAGGGTGTCTTTTGCTGGTTATGCTGCTCCCTGATAAAATAAAAATGTTTCTGCTGTTACCTCAGAAATTGCCTGTTTTAATGTTATGATTGTGGCTCAGGATTTTGTGGGCAGTTTTTATTATAACAAACAGGATAACATTAATGCCCTGGCAGTGGCAATAAGCTTTAGTTTTGTATTTGCTTTGATTACATTGTTTAAGTTGAGATTTATACTAAATATTTTATTTAACTGCTACTGTATAAAAAATGCTGATGTTAAAAGTGTTTGCACAACAAATGTTATGGCACTTTCGTTCATATGGTAGTGCATTAAAATAAGTGTGCTACACTACTTTTGAATTCATTATTTGATATTGCGTATAACATTGCGATTAATCGCGATTAATCGCAGAGAACTCATGCGATTAATCGCGATTAAAACTTTTAATCGTTGCCCAGCTCTACTCAAAATAAATGAAGAAAAACTCAAATAAGGTGTAGCTGATTATATCAAGAGTATATAGTTGTTCTGCTTTGTGCACACCTTATCTCGCCAGATCTCAGAAGTGAAACAGCTGTCCTGATTAGTACTTGGCTGGGAGACCACTTGGGAACAACAGGAGCTGTGAGCATGTTTCTCCATGTAGAACTGGAGTTGTGTCAGGAAGGGCATACTGCGTAAGACTTGTACCAAATCTTAATGCATATCTGTGCTGTGGAGACGCTGAGCAACAGGCGGCAGCTGAAAGACAACCAACATCAAGAGGAAGAATGTGTTAAATGTTGATGTTGTTTGGGATCTGGAAGTTGATTCTGGATCTTGTTTTTTTTTTAAAGTTTTATTTGAAAAGATTTTGATCAATTTCTCAATCAAATATGTGCCAAATAACAACATAATTCACCCCAAGGACCTTCAAAAGGGTAATGTCTAACCTTACCCAGGTGTCTCCCGAGGACCCAGAGACATGAATGTCACTGCCGAGATAAGTGAATGTCTCAAAAGCTTCAATACTTTCACCGCATACAGATACACTTCTGATGGCTGAGTCCAGGAAGTCATTGAAAACCTTGATTGAGTTCTCACTCAGATTATCAAGTACTGCAATCAGGGCATTCATTAATTCCACAAAGATCACAACATCGTCCGCAAAGTCAAGGTCAGTAAACCTTTCTTCGGCAACAAAAGCCCCTGAGTCGCTGGTTTCCACAACCCTACCCAACACCCAGTCCATGCGAGCATTGACCACTGTAGAAGCCAGAACATATCCCTGACGAATCCCAGAATTCACTGGTAAAATCTAAAGTTTCTGCTCCAGCTACTTACAGCACACACAGTAACTGTGTATAGGCTGGCTGTGATGTCCAGGAACTTTTTGGGAATTGTGGATATTCTCAGCATGTCCCAGAGAGCAGCCCGGTCAACCGGATCAAATATGCTCATCTTGATGAGTCGGTGTCATTTTCTAACAATTGGTAAAAGTTTTATTTTGGCAGTTTCTTTATGTTGTGTGTGTTGGAACCTGACATCATGGACATGCACACATATTAACAAACATTATCAGGTTCTTTTTTTTTCGCTCGTCATCCATTTATCTCATTGTCATCTATAGCCACAAGATGGCACCATCCACACGCATGACAAGCTGCTCCTATATACTGAATGAGGTACTGTGATTCACATTCCGGAGCAGAAGGTGGCGGTAACACACCGTTAAGCTGGATGCCAGTGAAGTAAAACAAGAAGAAGAAGATCTGAATGAGAGAGATGTTCTGTGTCTTAGAGAATGAGTAAATTTAAGAAATCATGCTCTGAAACTGAAAGACCACACTCTGAAGTAATAAGGGGGGAATATACTGTAAATTTCATACTACTCGGCATGCTTGTTTGGACTGTGTGAGACAACAAGAACAGCAATGGCAGGTCAGCAAGCCAAATGTAAGGTAAGTGTTTGTGTTATAAATAAATAAGTCCTGAGTTTTCAAACGTTTAATTACATTGCACATTTACCTCACCTATGATCGTCTGTTCAGTAGCCAAAAGAAACAGTTTACTGAAGTTCTTTGTGCCTCGTACAATAACATTAATTAGCTCATCAGCTTCTGTTTGCTAACATGGTGTTTGACTTATAAATAAATAATGTGCCTATGAAATTCATTTTGCTTATTGTGGCATGAAGTGGTAGCACCACGTTTCAAAATTAAATGCAACTTATGGACTGGTGCGACTTATATACGTTTTCTTCCTCTTCATTTGCATTTTTGGACAGATGCAACTAATAATCTGATGCGACTTACAGTCCGGAAAATATGGTACCTTCTGCATTTCCCAAGATTGGACACAAAGCCTGAGAGTTGTTAAACTTATCAAATGTTTCGTCTTTACTTGGCTAACAAAATTACTCATATTGACCACACCTTTTTTTTTTTTTAGCCGAAACATCCTGAACCTTTTGGCATGGGATACATTTGTTTTTGTATAATTGCGTAATTGAAGGCAAATGCAAATTTCTGCAATCTTAGTCACTCCATCACTTAGAATTTTATGCATAAGTACAGAATATAAACTTTGTCCAGTAGATGATGAGTTTTGAAACACACACTGCTTGTCTGAGATGCAGAAATGTATTGCAAGAATGAAGACCACAATGCTTGCAAATGATCCCAATAGACCTTTTCACAAATAGGCAAAATCGATCCATAATGCATTGCCTCATGACCTTTCGCAAGATTTCGGCCGACAGAAGTACTTCCTGTAGCTATCTCGCAGCACCGGGAAAATAGCCAATATTTCTATATTTTTTACGATTACAGTAGTTTTTTTCGAGTGTGTTATCACCACATTCTTTAACTGAAGAATTCCGGAATCTGACGGTGCCACAACTCAAAAAAATTCTCGCCAAAAGGGCTGTTCCGTGTTCGGGCTAATGACGGCAGGAGTTGTTGAGTCTCACCAAGGAAACCGTCCAATTTTATGCTGTATTGGAAAAGTGTGACCAGGAAGAGTCACAGACAAAAAGGCGGCGGGTGACGACAGCGGACGGCTATTTTCGCGATCTCAACAAGAAAGCTGTGCTCTGGACACAGGATTATCAACGTCTTTGCTTACGTGACTGTGGTTGGACAAATGTGATGATGCTACCGTATGTTTATTGAACGTTGAACTTGTGGAAGTTGGAAATATCGATGGGGACAACGACTTTGTCTATATACTGAGCCGTGTGAAGCCGGAGCAGCGGCAGGCAGCAGCACGATATTCTGTGTGTTCCACCACAGGAGAAAAATCGGCGGGATGCGGTTGTGTGTTGTAAGTATTTATTATATTTAATTTAGTTTGTCCTCGTCTTATCTGGTTTAGACGTATTTGATGTCTTTTTAACATGGAAGTACGGATGTCTGCCAACCTCTGCCAAAAAGGGCAAAACGAGTCATGCGCCCCCTACAGTGGCTCATAAATAGCGATATGCGGTCGGGTCCATTCACACCACATCATTTGTCCAGTCAGAAGTTCAGTCTTGAGTGACTAAAGATTTCGGCCATTTTCACCAGATTGTCACCAACATGTTTTATGTTTGAGAGATAGAATTTTTATTTATTTTGTCAACCCTCCTGACACATTATCTGCCCCTTTGAGCCCCTCAGTGACAGCGCTTCATTACATTAGTGTCTTTTTACATCACATCCCTGTGTAACCTTATCGAGGAAAAACGTCATCTGTTAGTCTAATGTATTAGCAGTGTGTGTATGTTTGCTCACTCATTTTCGACACACTGAACATGATGTGTGTATGTGGTTACCCTGAAGTGCCACGCCGCCTCTTATACAGGTAGACAGTTGTTGGAGATATCAGTTTGTCCCATTAATTAGTGTAATTAGTCTTGCTTTTGGCAATAAGGGTCTGATAGACGCTGACTGCCTCCAGCCTGCACGCCCTCTTTGACCGTTTACCTTCCTCGATAAGTTTGTGAGCTGGCTAATCGGACACATTAATCACTTTGGCCCCAACGTGCCATTCGACTGTTTGCTGTTGCATTAAGACGCGTTATCTCTATCGGAGCCAGTGAAGGGTGCGGTGAGACAGAAAGGGGAACAACCTATGCCAGCACAGGCGCACAGAATGGCCCTTTAATAGACACTGTTGACTGTTTTAATCAGCTTTTATAATGGCTGGCTGTCATCAAAAATGACTGAACGATAGTAAAGTTTTGCTGCTGAAATGCTGGAGGAAGTTTGCTATCAGGCGGGACTTTGTTGTTTGAAAGAGATGAGGGTCAGACTTGATTTTTCTCTCAGTCTTTAACACCACAATGACCCCACGCTTGTTAATAAAGCTGTAACAGAGTGGGTCTGAGTCTGTCATTGGCAGTTTGTTGACCATCCCTCAGGAAGCAGATGGAAGGAGGGCGGATTTGGGCCACCCTGAAGTCAGCCAGCTCCACCAGCCCTTTGAAGACTTTGCTCTTTTCCACCCTCACTTTGCTCCTTTCTGCCTGATCCCTCTTTATCCCCTCTCTTCTGTCTCCCTATCTATCTCAGTTTCACTCATCCTATTCTTCGTGCACCCTTTTATCCCAGGATCACTTCTTTAGCCCTTTGATTAGCATACCAAAGCCCCCATGCATTTCCCTCATGGTTTAAGTGCTATTAATGCTAATTGGAGACGGGCAACTTCTGTAAGTAGCGCTCTGCAGATCTGTTTGTACACCTGCTGTGTGTGTGCGTGTGCACGTGCACATGTACATCTGTGTGTGCGTAGCCTGAACCAAATACACACAGGTGCAAACACTCAAGAACATCAGTTCAGTTTATCTGGTTTTTAAAAATGTTATTCAGCTAGTGTGCAGTTCAGCAGAGATTCCAGCATACGATCTGATTGTAGCAGCTGCCGATTCCAGCCACAATTAAGATGCTACACGCAGACCTCAGAAAAATACATTTTTGGTTCATTTCATCTTCTTTAATTAGAGCTGACTGGTTAATAACATTAAAATCTAAATCTTAATTTGATTTCACATCGCAAGAGCCGCAATTATTCATGCCAGTTAATGCTCATTTTGCAAGCTGGCCAAATGGCACAAAGAAACTCCTGGCTGTTGTGTGTGCGCTTGCTGTCTGCAGCCTGCTGTGGTGTTGGTGACTTAGCCAAAGATGGTTACTGTGGGGCGATGCACCGCACTGTTCCCTTTAGGTGTTTGAGAGATAAACAAGGGAACGTTGACTGAAGCCTCTTTCACACGTGCACTGCAACACTGAGCTTATGTAGACATTACCCGGTGGAGCTGTACGTGAGAACACAAATCTCCAAATCACTTTGTTCAGATGTGAAATGGACTTTGACCTGCCAGCTCCCGAATGCAAAGTCTGTGTAATGTCCGACTGAGCCCATGTGTGAAGAAGGCAGGTCATTGTGTGGAGGATTCATGGTGAAGGAGTTTCTGCATATATATATATTTGTCTTTTTGTCTTTTTCCATATATCCTCCCTCAGTTTTGCAACTACAATCACTATTTTTTTTCCCCAAGTAGCTAGACTTGCTGAAGGTCTAGGACCTTGGGACATGTTGGTGGCACTGGGGTGTGCATAAAGGGGAATATAATGTACATACAAGTAGTACAGCTCCAAAGTTAGCTCCCATGTACCACTGTAACCATGGCGTAACTCTGTCATTAAGCCAACGTAAGCCTGTTGTAGGAAGGTTTGTGCATAGCTTGGAGTCTAATAGTGCTGCGGCTGCAAACAGACTTCAAATTCTATCACCAAACTGATGATTGACACATTATGTATATATATGTATATGTGTATATCCATCACCACTGTACACAAGGATGAAAAAAGTCCACACATTATACTCGGATTGGGCTACAAAAAAAAAACAACATGGCCATTTTGAAAAGATAAGGTACGTTTATGACTATTACCAACTAGCATATCCCTAGCAACTGGGGCAATGTGACATCAGATGAAATCAATATTCCATTCAATGGATCCCAGGGCTCTCCCCAGAAGTCTAGAGTGCCCCTCTGGAAGGGTGAAGCTCTAGCAATTTGCTAATGTTTAAGACGTAGCAACTTGGGTAGTGTGACGCCAGATAAAATCAGTATTCCGTTCAAGGAGTCCTGTCATCTGGACTTATCAATTCAGGCAATGGTTGTACAGAGCACAACGGGCCCTCTTAATATATCTTTAAACTGGAAACATCCAAACGGGAGCAAAAAGGGTCATTTACATAAGGATACGAATGAAAATGTCGAACTGGAGAGAAAACAAGAATTGGGAACTTCTTTAAGTAAGGGCCGACACAGAAATCATCAGACAAATTCAAGGAACAGCAAGAGCTCCTTTTGCATCGTGTCCTGCCTCCTGCACGCTATACCCAGGTGCCACCCCTCACCCAAACTAAGTGGAGTATTTGAATGGGTGCGAACACGTCTGCCGCGGACAAATTCCCGGTGTGTGCTACATATGTGAAAAGGCAACTCCGGACATTATCCAGAGTTCATATGAGAAAACTGCATAAGACTACAGAGCGGTGCTTCGTAGTCTCCATAAAAAAAAATCTTGCATTAAGCTGATCACGTTAGCACTTTTCAGACGGAGCACTAACAGCCCTGCATTTTAGTGCTGTAAATAACAGCTTGCAGTTTGTTCGCCGCAGTCTGAATCTTCAAGCTGAATTTTTATTTTTGCTGTTTTAAGCTCAAAATCTAAAAGCTCTGACTTTATCTCTTGCAGCTTGTCGAGCTCTGTCTGTGTTAGCTCAGCAGATAAAGTGCACAGCTTGTTTTATGCTTGCATTTGTTGAGAGGAGGCGCGCACGTCTCAAAGGGTATAACTTTTGCTGGCGTGCCACAGCACTCTGCACCTTGGTGACAAGCATCGTGAGGACACGCACTTTCTAGATTTTGCGTTTCTAGACTTGCCTTGTGCACGAGAACAGTGAAGATTTTCAACTGTTGTTTATGTTAATATAAGCATAATATCAGAATGAAATTAATTAGAAAATCTTTAGCATTGGAAAATCTTAAATGTAACACAAACTGTGTTGATTAAAGTTTATAAATTTTGACTTAATGCATTTTAAAATCAGATCACTCATATTTGGTGATTTTTATTGCATATTAACGTGTTTGCAGTAAACGTTCTTATACAGTCCAATTTCGACACAACAGCGCTGTGCGCCTCGTGCACTCCACTTTAAAGGGATGGACAGGTGCCAATCTACTTCATTAATATTAAGTTTGGACTACAACACGCCCATGCCTAATGAAGACAGTAAACCCAACCCCTTTACGTCCACTGTGTGGCTTTGTGCCGTATCTCCCACCGCTTAAATAGCAATGTGCTCAAATGGTTTTGCACCTACTGCACAGCTCATTTTTGTGTCTGCTGTCAAGATAGGGCCCATCAGCACCAAATTTTGCAGATATCTGCATTTTGAATCCCAGATTGCTGTTGTTAATTTGTAATTTGGTTGCCGTGGCAATGAAAATTTTTAACTTTGGTGTTTTCCATTCATATATCTGCTGAGTCATGCTGTTGTAAAATGAGGTGAGGCCACTTATGGGACTCATCATCCAGAGAAAGTAGGCTACTGTCATGTAACCCAATCACATGACCCTTACCATATTCATATTGAAAAGTGCTCCTGTCCATATAAGCACCCATCCATACTTTTTGTTTTTCCAGCTGATCACACCAGTTTCTAAAGCAGCTTCCTGCCCTTTTCTTCTATGAGAGACAGTGTCTTTGATTGACATCTCATTTGGGCAAATCCAGCAAATAATAAAAAAAAAAAAACATGAATGTGTCGAATAAACTCTTCCTTGACCTAAGACCCACCTCTCCACCTAATGTCATGGAAATCCATTTGTGAGTTTTTAAGGTATCCTGCAAATAAACACACAAACAAAAGCAGATGATATTTGGCCAAGGTAATAAATAAAAGGGTACAAAACAGCTACAGTTATATTACACAGTAAAAGATCTACAACAGTTTATGAACTTTAGATTTCAATAATAGAGCCGTAAGCACAAAATGAATGGAGCCATGCTGAAGGTGTTTGCTTTCTGACAGATTATCACAGACACTGAAGAAAATTGCATTTGTGGACACTCAGGTGCCATAGCTCTATAGTTTTGTATACTATAATAATAATAATGTAATATTTAAAACTAGAAGATGATCTGAAGCCTTATTGCCACAGATGGAGCATTCTTTAATTGATGAACTGAATAGCAGAAGTTGCCGTAGCAGCGGTAGCAGCCACATTGTCATGCAAATGCACTCGTAATCAAATGCCTATTAAAACCATCCTGCATTATCACAAAGTCCAATTAAGCTATCAGAGCTTGGAAAGCGTTATGAATCGAAGGCAAACTGTGTGTTTTTAATTTATCATTAGGATATCACCGTCCATGGAGAAAAAGCACATTGTGTTATGCTACAGTTAGCACGCGTGGCGCTGAAGGAGCAAATTGGATTGGTATTACAGTACGTAAGCCCAGTCTTACATCCTGATGAGCGCAGACAAACAAATTGGATTGGTGGCGTGCAAATCTGAAGCAGTTTGATGAGCCGAAGGGCCAAATTGAATTTTCAACAATGTAAATCTGTATCAGTTCGATGGCTCTTCGCCCGACTCCAGCTCCGCCGTCGCTTAAATCATGCGATCGTTTCCTGCTGTTCCAAGATACAATCTCTCTTGGCCATTTGCCGCGGCACCTAATCTGTTTTTGATGACCGTGCAGGGATGTAGCTATACATATGGGCAACTGAATTTCTCTCTGATATCACTCCGTCTAAATCACTACCCCCTTTTTTTCTCCTCTCACTCGCACACAATCACAGCTTGTACAGTTGGCAGAGGATGAGAGCTGTGATTGAGCCATCCATGTGTGTTGATTCTAGAGATTACTCAGATGATTGGTCATACGAACGGACCTCCTGTTTTCTCAAGAAAACTGATATCTCTTTGTTATACGATGCGGATGACGTGACGTCTTATATTTATTACTTCTCTGCAGCTCTGATGAGTCATATGAATCACTTTTATTGCCTTCCTCATTGATTTTATCAGTTTTTCTTTTGTATAGCACTTTGTCACTCTTTTTGGAAGTTCTCTGTATGTTTGTTCTTCTTATTGTGAAATTCATTATTATTTCCATATCACTCAAATGTGCATACATTTCCATAACTGCCAGTCACGTGAGTCTGTATTTCCATTGATGATATTGTGCCTTTGTGTCCCTTCAGTTATCCGTACAGTGAAGACAGCAGTCAGGGGAAGCAGTACATGAACACCAGATGTCCCGCCTGGTGTGACCGAATCCTCATGTCTTCTTCTGCCAGAGACCTGGTTTTAAAGGTGTGCATCATTCAAATCCCCCTCTGAGGATTTGTGGGTATTATGTCAAAATGTAAAAGCATCTTTGTTGATGCACATTGTTCCAGCTGCACTGGGCTCCGTCTTCGTTATGAGGCCTAAGATCTGCTTCCATCATCACAGTGAACCCCACAGATCCTCACTCTGCTTTAAATCCACCAGAGCATTGTCAACTCAGTCTGCCACGGCTCTAGATCTCCTCCTGTGCTGCAGTCTGTTCGTGCAGAAATCAATATTGTTTTTGGTGGATTACTTCAAAAGACACCATGTAGACCTAAAAACTGTTTTCCCAAATTGGACTCCATTTTTCTGCACGACAACACCATTTGATTTGGAGAGAAAAAGCAGAGATGTAGAATCAATCTGCTAAAAAATTAATTCAAACTCGATTTTCCTCAACTCCACACATTTCATGCTACCAAACAATATGTGTGTTAAGTCCACAACAATGTCTACTTCATTTTCTTACAAAGTTGTTGAAAAATAATAGTTGAGAGATTTATTTTCATTTATATTCACAATGTCAGGTTTTCAGTGATTCAAAGGTTTTACATGCACCAAGTTGAACATTATGGAAGATTTCACAATTATATCAATTCCATAAATTTATATAATTACATTTAAAAGTTTCTTGAATGACTTG
>OMMV01190705.1:0-10407 GCA_900302635.1 Chatrabus melanurus
GGCCCATACCAACTCCAACATTTGGGAGGGGAGAACTCCCTGAATGGTGAGCTCGATGGTAGAATGAGGTTTACTGCGATGTTGGGGCTGCAGTGCCAGATGAATGGAGAACGTACATTTTAAGAGAGATCAAAATAATTGTCAAAACATTTTCTCCATTCAACCGGCCCAAGACAGACATAAAAGTGGACCGGCCCACCGGGATCCCCCGCCCCCCCCTATGGCCACTCCGGCTTTGTGCCTGCGTGTTGAAACACTTCACTGCACCTCAGCAGGCGGACTCCAAATCAGTTTTCATTTCTGCAGCACCGTGTGCATCGCACTCCACACTGGTCAAAGTGCTTCTTCCTTTTTTCTGCAGTGCTTTATTTATTTGTTTTCTGTTTGTTTGGGTTTTTTTTTAAAGGAATTAGCTTGGATAATCACCATGTTGAGGTTAACAAAAAACACCTTCTCCTTGTTTGCAAAAAGTCACAGCGAAAGCTACATTTAGAAAATCCGTGGGAAATCCGAGCTGGAGATTTGAATTGTCTCTTGTGAGAACAAAGATGCTTTGTAGCCGGGCGGCGTGTTGGAAGGGATGTGTGGGAGGTTCAGAAGTGGCTAAGCTGCTGCTGTTCTCGCAGGAAGCAAAGCGCTATGACTGACTCCGAGTAACGGGGAGGGAACTGGTTCCCCTTCCAACTCACACAAACTCATAAGTCCTTTACCAACATGTCAAATCTCCTCTCACTACACACATTACTAAAGTACACACGTACTGTATATACTTTAAGCATGCACAACCCTTTGAAGAGTCAAACACTTTACTTTGCAAACACTTGAGATCAAATTCAGGCTGTGATTCTTCTTCTTCTGTCAGATTGGTCCTTTGGGTTTGTACTTGACCGCGGTGTAACGGCGCAGTTTAATCTCTCTACCTGTAGGTGGCAGCATACTTCATACAAAACACTGCTCTTAGAACATCTGTGAAAAGAACTGCCGTCGGTTTAAATGGGAAATTTCCATGACCACTCCGGTTTTATGTCTTGTGGATCGGCCTGGTGCGATGGTGTCAGTATGTGAGACAGTGACAACAAGGAAAAACATTAAAACAAGTGAAAAGCAAATCTCGCCCAAATATAATGGGCCCTATCTTGATGATCTATAGCGCACAGTTTACAGCACATAGCGCAAGTGCATTTGGGGCGCGTCCTACTCCACTTTGCTATTTACAGGGTGCATAATCTGAGCGCTAAGGAGGGTGCAACGGGGTTGAATTTGCTCTCTTAATTAATCATGGATGTGTTTTGGGCGTAAAATGAATTAAACCAATCAGATTGTCATCGGTCATTCCCTTTAAGAGGCGGGGCGCTGTGGAACCAAGTGCACTGCTCAAGTTATCCCTCTCTGCACACGCAGAGTGTACGCGCCTATGTAAGGCATATCTGATAAATATTGTGGTCCGGTACCGGCTTCCGGACCCAGTCAAAAGTCTAGATAAGTCGGTGGTGCCCCAAATTTATTCAGATTAATTAAAATTAATCACTAAATTTTAATTTAATTAATAATTAATTAAAATTTAATCACTAAATTAAAATTAATTAATTCACCGCATATCCACTACATGGCAGAAAAACTCTGCGCTCAACTTTACGCCAGGTTTTTGTTGGTCTGTGGCACAATCGTTTTCCTCTGCCTCACGGTGGCAACGCACCAACACTGCACCTGACCACACTTTATTTTAACACCAATGTGCCCATAGGTGGAGGTTGTGGGAACCAGCGACTTAGCTGGTTTTGTTGGTGAAGAAAGGTTTACTGACCTTGACTTCACGGACGATGCTGTGATCTTTGCGGAATCAGTGGATCCCCTGATTGCAGCACTTGAGAAGCTGAGTGAGGGAATCGGAGTGTGTGGGTTTGCGATTGTCCTGGATCAAGACTAAGATCCAGGCTTTTAATGACTTCCTGGACTCAGCCATCAGAAGTGTATCTGTACTGTATGTGGTGAAAGTGTCAAACTTGTAGAGACGTTCACTTATCTCGGCACTGACATTCCTGTCTCTGGGTCCTCGGCCTTTGAGATCAGGAGATGCCTGGGAAGACCTTATGGAGTCATGAGGTCGCTGGACAGACGTGTTTGGCAATGCTGATACCTTTGCAGGAGAACGAAGGTCCAAGTCTTTAGGGTCCTGGTACTTCCTGTCTTACTGTACGGTTGTGAGTCTTGGACACTAACCTTTGGCGATGGCTGGTTGTCTTTGGTACTAGGTCGCTTTGGAGGATCCTTGGCTACCACTGGAATGGCTTTGTATCAAACAAGCAGTTACTTAGTGAGACTAAGATTAGCGGTATCACTTGCATTGTGAGGGAACATCAGCTTCGACATTTTGGCCATGTGGCTGTGGATAGGAACATCTGAGCTACCTCAGTTGACCTGATGCCTCCTCAGCCATGGTTTCTAGCCAATCACAGTGAGCCTTGCATTTGTTAGTTCTGATAACTGCAGCCCCTAAAGTCCAGTCCAGCAGTTAAGTTACTAAACCACAAAGCAACAACTTAGCCAATGTTTGTAGCCACTGATCAAAACGTGGCATCACCCCCTTCATCTGGACGCTTCTTTCAGTACGTTACGGAACAGAAACGTGTTCTTCCTCTGGACTAAAACAAGCTGACTCAGCAGTCGACTCAGTTTGTATGAAACTGTGCTGGCACCAAGACCTCAGTGTCCAGATCACAATGAAATGACAAACAAGTCAAGTCTGGGAGCATGCGCTGGTGCTGAGCATCGCCACATCCACTACACCACGGAACCATCCTGGGTCCTGGATGGCAACCACCCAGGCAGACAACCAGTCCATCCCCACCTCTCCAAAGGACCCATCTATCTGCTGTAGCCAGGTGAAATGTGGACGTGTCCTTGGTTTTCTCCAGCCCTGGAGTCCTCAACACTGAGGCACCTGCGTGCTGGAACGTGCCCAGAGAAACGCACCACACAGCCCCCTCTCAATGCAAGTGACACTCCTCATCTGAGTCTCACTAAGTAACCCGTCCTTTGACACAAAGTCATTCCAATGATACCCAAGGATCCTCTGAAGAGACCTAGTACCAAAGACATCCAGTTGTCACCTTAAGTCACTAGTTAGCATCCAAGTCTCACAACCATACAATAAGACAGGAAGGACCATCGCCAAACACCTCTGTCCACAGACCTCATGACTCCATGAGCTCTTTGCAGGCGTCTTACGATCTCAAAGGCAGAGATGAAGGAGAACATTTGACAATGTGAGCCCAGTTTGTTGTTGCGATGGTAATTTTTTTTTTAGCAGGGAGCTGGTGTGTGAGTCTTTGCCAAAGTCAGCAGCCAGAGTTAAGTCCTCGAGGTTTTTTAGAAGAGCACTATTTTGTTGTATCAAAATGCTCTTTTCTCAGGTTTATTCATAGATGTGTTGATGCAAAGAGTCTGGAGTCTTATTACCGTATCACAATGGCTTCAAGTAAGACCTACAAGACACCATGTTCCGGCTCAGAGTGTTCCCAGTCTCCACCTCTGTGTCTGCATTCCCTGAATAAAAGATTATCACTAAACCACATGCCTCTAACTGCAGTGAAAGAAGCCAGTTTCAGTCTCTCAGCATGAGATCTAAACTGTCAGGCACAAAAAGATCCTCAGCTCTCAATAATGTAACAGTTAATACCCCGGCACTTTGTATACGCGGGCCCAACACACCACGCTAATATCCCTGCTGAGAGTCGTTAACAGCTCCTCTCAGTTCTGTTAAATGTAGATGAAAGAGGCGTGCTGTTGGGATTTTCTTCTGCCGTCAAGCAGCCGTCACGTGTCACCCTCCCTCCTAATTTTCGCCGGGCCCAACAATCGGAGTCGGGAGAAAGTAAAGGAGGAGGTCTTAGGTGGATGGTGGTATGTAAGGAAAAATGAGGAGCAAAACGGTTAAGGGGGACCAGGAGAAACAGGAGGAAGGACCATACAAGCAGCGGAAAGTTTAGTTTGTTTCAACGCGTTTTGATGCAATTTGCACGAATGTGCAGGCAAAATATTTTGTAATTTGTGTGGATAATTTGCACTGAGGTCAGTATTGGCCAACTTTGACAGCCAATGCGTTAATACCCAGCGTCAAACCGTCTCCATGCAGTGTCCACAATGGAGACGGCTATTACGTCCTGTAATCCATTTGATAAGTTCCTGAGGTATAAACTATTCCAAAAATACATCGATAGAGTCTTTAGTTAGTGATAAGTTAACAAAACTCAAAAACAATGAGTGCTTGTCAGGTAGCTTTATGGATGGGAGTTGAATTACAGATTTGAAGACTGGGGTTCAATTCCAGGAGTGATTGCTTGAGTTATACCTGTCTGTGTTCTTGGATAAGTTTGTTGAGTGTGTTTATGGACATGGATTGAATTCTGCTGACGTGTTAATTTTCCAGTTGGTTAAAAAATATATATATTGTCGTGACATTATTTATGTTTATCTCCATGCTGACAACAGCTGTGAAAGAAATTGACACCTTGCAGAAGCTTTGCTCCAGTTTTGGACAACATGCACAAAGCAAGCTTGGAAAGCACTCTGCCTGAGTGTGGCATCACATTCTAATTTTAGTTTTAATGTAATATCCCATAGGCAGCCATGCTGCTCTGTGCACACTTGATCCTGTCAGATCTCAGAAGTTAAACAGAGAAGGTCCTGATTAGTACTTGGCTGGGAGACTGCTTTGCCACACCAGGAGCTGCACCCATGTTTCACCGTGTACAGTTGGAGTTGCATCAGATAGGGCATCCAGTGTAAAACTTGTGCCAAATCCAAATGCGGATCTCTACCAGATCCACTCTGGTGACCCCAAGCAACTGGGGGCAGCCAAAAGCAAAATACCAAAAAAGAAAAAAAAGTAATATCCCATAGACATGTCTGCCACCTGCTAGGTGGTTATTGCATGCCGGATTGATGATGGATTAGGAGCAGGTGTGGTTATCAGTGACAGAGAAAGATATTTCCATACAGAAATGCACTAAATCAGAAAAGTAAATCATTGCTTTCTGATTGTTTAACATCGGTAACATTCTAAAACTCAAACAACACAGTCATCCCTAAACACAAGCCAGCAGAAAGGCTTTTGAATGACCTAGGTACACAGTAAATGTGGTCCGTGAGAGGGAGAGCGTTTCTGCACAGAAATGTACTAAATGCAATGAATGAATAGATGGATAGATTGCACATTTGTCTAGATAAATATACTGAGTTCTGTAAGTGTAATTTGATCCAAAGTGTAGAAGGGTTGGAGGTGGAAGTGCTGGCATGCCGGTTTGAGGCATTTTGTGCACTTAGTGGCCTAAAGTCCAATTCTCCGTCATGTATCCTGAGCTCTCAGATGTAAAAGCCGCTGTAAGGCAGCTCCACATTTTCTTTTAAGTATTATGCTGACTAGAGCGAAATGTTACAGCGCTCCCCGAGCCCACACACACACACACACACACACACACACACACACAACACATTCTCATCATGGACATGATGGCAGCTATGCATGGTTTGCCTGGTTGCCACGGCGCCAGCTGCATCTGCTCAGCACACCGTAATGAGAGAGAGAGAGAGAAAGAGCCAGCAGAAAAACGGTGGGCTGCAGAAGGTCTGAACAAAGAGAAAAATGATGGTGGAAAGATGAAGAGTGGAACAAACGGCGATAGCAGCAGGAGCAAAAAGGCAGCAAAGTCCTCTAAAAACTGGAGCTGGATGGCGGCTGTGACCCACTCTGTCTTCCTCTAGCCCTTCACTCATCACTCCATCCATCCCTCCATATATCCAGCTCTTTCATGGGGAGTCCAGCTGGCACTGGGCTGGCGGCTGTTGCTGCTGTGCAAATACACACAGTCACATCTGAGGGGACCAGTGGTGGAGCTTTTCCTGGATTGCCTGCAGCAAGCGAGATAGCTGTCCACTGGAAAGACGCATGCTCACAACACAGACACACACACACACACACATATTTACATACACACCGAGGGTTTTACATATGAGCATGCTGACAAATTGGGCCGTGCACCTCTGTGCAGAAAGTAATCTGATGATATAACAATGAGGGAAGACGCCGGCACGGACATACACCTCCGGCTAACAGTATTAATAAACTCTACATACAGAATACATATAAAGGCATAATTATGGAAGAGTGAAATATAATGAATGGTAACAAATTGCCAGAACAATATGGCAATCCATTTCAAAAAGTGGATTGCGACTTGAAAAGCCTATTTAAGCTGCAGAAGGTGGTTCAGATTAAAGCTGCGGTGTGTAGGAGGTGAGGTTATAGATTGCATTATGCCGTCACTGGTCACGATCTTCTTTCCCTTCAAGTTTTCGCTTCTTTGGCGATGGGACTTCATGCTCATGCTTCACTTGTGATAAGCAATTTGTATAATCCTCCGTTTCACAAAAATGAGGGATCTTAAACTTGTTAGCCTGCACTAGCAACGAGTAGACAGTGTATAGGAGAGCAACCACTGGTTTCTCTTCTTTTATCTTCAATTGCTTCCTTCAAGTTGTCCAGTTCTCAGTACTAGACCCAAACCTGATTAGCCAGACCAGGATTGTTGGTGAGAACATGCCGGTCAGTGGTTGGTTCCTGAGGACAGAGTTTGGAACCTTTGCTCCAAGAACTACTTGTTAGTAAAATGTAGCTGCTGTTGAATACATTTTCACATTACTTGCTTTAGGATCAAACTGGACCATAATCTACCCTCCTCTTGCTGTCATTCATTCATCCACACATCCGCCCCCACACAGGCAAAGCTCACACATAATCCAGGACTAAGTACCGGATCCCCTCAGCTCTTATGACTTCCTGTATATATATGATGCGTTGCAGTGACTGGAAGTGGCTGCGTGTTTGGACTACCCGTCTGATCCCATCTAATCTCCCCATCTTGACGGGGCCGATTTAGTTTCCTGCAGTTTGGACTCCGGGCCACAAATCTGTAGATTGTGATTAAGCTGAAGACTGGAAAAAATGAAAAGCATCCTCTCTGGCTGCAAATGTGGGAGGTGTGGACTTTAAGGTTTGGCTCTGCTTTATGCGCTGACTCAGTGTAGACGTGGGTATTTTTATTTGCATATTAATAGATTTGTACAACAGGCCATATGTCTAACTGAAATAATTTTCTAATTAAAACAAGCAAACATTAAAAATGCACGCCGATGACAAAGTGGTATTTTGGAATGAATTTGATTGAATTGGATTTGCTCTGATATTTATTCTCCAATCGCAACGTAGCATATTGTGTTTTTGTGCAGTTATTAAAAATGCGGTAATCAACGTATGATTTGCTGAAAACGATAACGGCGTTCATAAGTCATGAGGAAATGGCATCTCGGCGGTGTCGGGTTTCTTTTTTTGTTTAATTGAGGTTAAATTGGATGTTGGGGTGTGAAACAGCTCAGGCAGAAAGAGTTGGAACGTGTCAGAAATGCTTCCTGAATAATTTGGGCTGTGACACTTTCCTAAAGTGCAGATACCAAGTTACCAAGTCAAAAAAAAAAAAGTGAAGAAAATTACTTTTTTTTTCTTTCTTTTTTTAGTGTCACACATGAAGCCTCCTGAATTTCTTTAGAGTTTAGACAAGTTAGAAGTGCAAATTTACTCAATAATCAGAGTGCAGTACTGTTTCCTGTGCTGGTGACATCATTTGGTTTGGACAGCAAAAATGTCGATGAGTGGGTGAGTGAGTGAGTACGTTAGTCTGTCCCAGCCAGCTTGTGTAGACAATAACTCAAAAACAATAAATTCTGTCTTCTTGTAACTCGCCACATTAAACGAACATATAAAGAAAACAAGCCCTATTGCATCTGGTCAACTTTGAGGCAACAGATCGATTAACTTTGTTTTGCCTAAGTAATATCTGGTAGACGTGTCTGCCACCTGCTGGTTGGTTAGTGCATGCTGGATTAATGATGGATAACACAGCCGTACCTCCACACAACCCTGCAGAAAGGATTTTGTATGAATTTAGCCACAAAAGAAAAAGAAAGCGAGGGAGATGGCCAAGCGAGGTGCACAGTGAATGAAGTCTGTAAGCGAAAGAGAGCGTTTCTGCAGAAATTTATTAAATCAGAGGGAGAAAAAACTATTTTCGGGTGGTTTCACAGTGGTTACGTTCTAAAAATCAAATAACATGCTCACAACCCTGCAGGAAGGATTTTGTAGCTGAAGCAGATTTCTACCTTTTCTCTGTCGCTCTCAACCGGGGCTTCCCAATGTGGGGCCCGAGGGCCATGTTTGGTCCACACTCCCTTTGTTTTGGCCCGCTGTGCCAACCGTATGCATACATTGCAAACAATGAGGCAACATATCTTCAACTTCAGCTCCACTATTTGCCAAGTTTCAACTCGATATGTCAGAGCACTGCGAAACGCATCGCCGGACATACATACATACGTACAGACAGACAGACATGCAGAGCTCATTTTTTTAGGAGTATAGATTTAAGTATTTCTTCATTTATTTAGCTAGTTATGTTTATTTATTTGTTGACAGTATTTACTTACTCATTTATTTGCTTATTTATTTAGGCCTATTTAATTATTTCATCGCTCATGAATACGGTGCCACATTCCTAGGCTTCTTAATCGTTTCTAGGCAATTTTATGGCAAATTGCCCCCATATTGACATTTGACCTTTACTCCTGGATGACCTCTTCCTGTATAAGCAATGTACTGCGCTCTGATAACTGATTCTTTTGACCAAATTTGGTTGCCATAAGAGCATTTTCAGGCAAAATGACCCCTGCATGACCTTTGACCCCCTCATTTGTGTAAACATTGTATTCTGCTTTGATCTGTGGTCTTCCTGATCAAATTTGGTTCCCATAGAGCGTTTCCAGGCAAATTGACCTTTGACCTCGACCTTAGATCCCTGTGACCCCTTAGCAAAGTTGATCATGACCCTCGTCTCATTGCCCCTTACCACTGTGCCAAGTTAATTCAACTCGATAGGTCTTTGCACTGTGAAACGCATAGCCGGACATACACACATACGGAGCTCATTTTTTTGTACTATAGATCTATCTTGATCTGAAAAAAATTAATTTGGTGCCGTGACACTCAGTGAAGTTAAAAAAAAACTCTTCGCCTTAATGAGCTTGAAAGAAACTAATGTGTAAAGTAATTGCACAGTGGGGGTAAAGGCCTTTGGAAACGAAATAAAATGTCGCAGAAATTTCTGTTAATCTGTGTGGAATTGAACGCCTGAACTGCTGCCCTCCTGGCTGTGACTGGTGCAGCAGCGGCCACGCGGGGGTTACGTCTGTCAGGGAGATAAGAGCTGAGGAGAGAGGATCCGTGCTACGGCTTATCGCGCGCTGAGACCCGCCGGGATACACAAACACATACACGTGCATGCACATGGGGGGGGTGAGACGGGGAAGTCGAACCGTCCACACGGAGAGATTTGAGGCGTGGGAGGCTTATACCTCACATATCACCCGGTGCCTGGTGGCAGTAACGTCAGTCTGTTTCTCTATCTGTCTCACAGCAGGATGACCTTCCACTCAACAGTGGGGGGAAAAAAAGTTAAGAGTTTCCACGATGACGGCTTGGTCAGTGTTGGAGAAAGAAATTGGCACTTCTGTCTCCTTTATCTTCATCCCTCATTTGTTTGGGGCAGAAGTGGCGAGGACACTTTGACACGCGGGGATCAAACCCAACAACCTTTTGGGTTTTAGGACAAACTGGAGCTACAGTTTACCCGCATGCTGTCATCAGCAGAGGACTTAAAACCCTTTGGTTTGATCGTCAGACTTGAACGTTGGTGCAGATGCATGATTGACTTCACCGCTCACGTTCCATTTGCATGATGGGTAAAATCCCATTTGTCAAAGTTGAGTGCCGTATGTTTTAATTTTGGAAATGGGCTTTGCCTCTTTTGTTATTTAGCCTTCTTCTTCTTTTTTATCCAAAATGGAAAAACAACATTTTCAGTGTTCTGTCTTTTGTGAATTATCAGTGATGTGTCGTATAAATGTTTTTTATTTGATTAATGCTAATGTGCTCACAACGTGAAGACTGTCCTTGAGTGTATGCACAATGCCTTCAGAGTACGACTGCGTGATCCTTCATGGTGTGACCTGCCTGGAAGAGAAAACGGGTTCAGTTCACCCCAGACATCACGCAGGCCAGACTCACAAAGTCCCCATGTCGATGTGGTTCCCAAGGCTTTTCAGGCTCAGATGTAAGAGTCCTCCTGACCAGACTATACCCAGGGTTAAAGTAAGCGGACTGCATTTATATAGCGCTTTCATGCTCAAAGGACCAGGTTTGGGAACCATTGCTCCAGTGTATGAACTAGCCTGAAGTAGAATTAGAGATGAACTAGAGCAGGTATATCTTGGGGGTGGGGGGGTAAATCTGGTGTTTGA
>OMMV01190714.1:0-11358 GCA_900302635.1 Chatrabus melanurus
CGCATGAGCAGCTGGTGGTGGCCACGCATGAGCAACTGGAGGTGGCCACGCATGAGCAACTGGAGGTGGCCACGCATGAGCAACTGGACGTGGCCACGCATGAGCAACTGGACGTGGCCACGCATGAGCAACTGGACGTGGCCACGCATGAGCAACTGGAGGTGGCCACGCATGAGCAGCTGGTGGTGGCCACGCATGAGCAACTGGAGGTGGCCACGCATGAGCAGCTGGTGGCCACGCATTAGCAGCTGGTGGTGGCCACGCATGAGCAACTGGAGGTGGCCACGCATGAGCAGCTGGTGGTGGCCACGCATGAGCAGCTGGTGGTGGCCACGCATGAGCAGCTGGTGGTGGCCACGCATGAGCAACTGGTGGTGGCCACGCATGAGCAGCTGGTGGTGGCCACGCATGAGCAACTGGTGGTGGCCACGCATTAGCAACTGGTGGTGGCCACGCATTAGCAACTGGTGGTGGCCACGCATTAGCAACTGGTGGTGGCCACGCATTAGCAACTGGTGGTGGCCACGCATTAGCAACTGGTGGTGGCCACGCATTAGCAGCTGCTGGTGGCCGCGCATTAGCAACTGCTGGTGGCCGCGCATGAGCAGCTGGTGGTGGCCGCGCATTAGCAACTGGAGGTGGCCACGCATGAGCAACTGGTGGTGGCCACGCATTAGCAACTGGTGGTGGCCACGCATTAGCAGCTGCTGGTGGCCGCGCATTAGCAACTGGTGGTGGCCGCGCATGAGCAGCTGCTGGTGGCCGCGCATTAGCAACTGCTGGTGGCCGCGCATGAGCAGCTGGTGGTGGCCGCGCATGAGCAGCTGGTGGTGGCCACGCATTAGCAACTGGAGGTGGCCACGCATTAGCAACTGGTGGTGGCCACGCATGAGCAACTGGTGGTGGCCACGCATTAGCAACTGGTGGTGGCCACGCATTAGCAACTGGTGGCCACGCATTAGCAACTGGTGGTGGCCACGCATGAGCAACTGGTGGCCACGCATGAGCAACTGGTGGCCACGCATTAGCAACTGGTGGTGGCCACGCATTAGCAACTGGTGGTGGCCACGCATTAGCAACTGGTGGTGGCCACGCATTAGCAACTGGTGGTGGCCGCATTAGCAACTGGTGGCCAAGCATTAGCAACTGGTGGTGGCCACGCATTACTGACTGGTGGTGGCCACGAATTACTATCTGGCAACCACTCATTAGCAATGCCTTACAACGCATTAATAACCTGTGGTCATGCATTT
The DNA here is from genome assembly GCA_900302635.1 of Chatrabus melanurus. NCBI lineage: Eukaryota > Metazoa > Chordata > Actinopteri > Batrachoidiformes > Batrachoididae > Chatrabus > Chatrabus melanurus. The sequence goes on from OMMV01190714.1 coordinate 1,254, forward strand.
ATACCTTCTAAGAATGCATTATTGTCTCGGCCATGCATTATCTGGACAAAACTGCATTTGTGCACTTATGCAACACATTTGTCCTCCACCTCATATCAAGATATGCACATTAGTTTTCAGTTATTAAAAAAATGGCAACCTAAATATTTTCTCCACATAAGATAATTTATCATTTGGTGCCACCCTGCACACCATCATTAAAACTCTTCTCACAATCATCACAGGGTTTTTCTGGGTTGTGTTCATGCCAATCACACACAGACACCTGGGTCACAAACGCAAAGAAGTGCACCTGCATTCACGCACACGCTGTCTGCCATTCCAGGAATAAACACAAACAGAACACTGTGTGGAGAACAAAGAGAGGGAGAGCAGGATGTTCCTGGAAAACAGCCAGCCATCATATATTTCTGCTTCTCGCCACCTTTGGTGTGAAGAGAAGCCGACTTTACAAAAATCAAAGTGTTGTGACTATTTTGAAGCCGGTTGAAGAAAGCATAGTGGCATTGTGTGATAATAGTTAAACAACACATGGTTTCCTGAATGAATCAAGTTATAAAATCAACTTTAAAAAAAAAAGAAGCTGTGTAGACATCCAGAATGCGGTTTGAAGTATTTGTGACCTTACTGGGCCATTCTGGAACTCACCTCCGTATGTGAGTCAAGTTTAGTGTAAATCGGAGTGGCAGTGGTGGATTTATTGGGGAAAAATTTATATATGTAAAATACAAATATAAATCCTCACTGAGGATACCACATAAAGTATATAAACACTTATTTCCAATGTGATCCTCAGGGAAACAATACATCAACAGTCAACAACAATTAAAAACAAAAATATCTTCATAAAGTCACAGAGTAGGAAGACAAATGACAGGAAAATAAAAAGTATGGTTTGACAGTAACACCATATAATATTTAAAAATTCAAAATAAAATCATTAAAATAGTGAGACTTAAATTTCTCCTATAAAAACTGTTTAACATTCTTCTTAAAAAGACTTTTGGAGGGCAACGGTTGGGTGGATCGAGGTAGATTGTTGAAGCTAAAAATACCTGGATACATAAAAGAACTTTTCCCGAGGCTTTTAACTGTTGGTACAACAAAGGATGACTCACTAGGTCTTGTTGCATAACCATGGTGATTCCAAACCAATTTAACATTATGGTGAAGATAATCTGGAGCGCTATCATTCTTAATATTATACATATGACTAAGTTTCCGTTGCTCAACGTTTGCAACGTTTCCGTTTGCATAACCTACAACCTCCCTTTATACTTCTTAGTGAGCTCACTATACCAGGCTGAGCAAGCATAGTCAAAATGGTATTGAATCAAAGCAGATACAAGTAACTTTTTGGTCTTAAGATCGAAATTCCGAGTGTTTCTATCGAGAAATTTCAACTTTTTTGAACTTTGAGTTATTAATTTAAATGCAAGAGCATTCAAAATCACCTGATAAAGATTGTTCTAATATTATGCCAAGGCATGTTACCTCCATCTTTGATTCAATGTTAATATCCCCACATTTAACACTGATTTTCTTCACAGAATTCAGGCATCTTTTGGTAGCAAACAATATTGACTCTGTTTTACCTAAATGTAATGACAATTTGATCTGAATAAGCTACTGTTGAAGACATTCAAGGACTCCTCTATCTCTGATATATCCTTCCCTGACACCATCAATGCTGAATCATCAGCATACAACAGGAGTTTACACTTAACAGGTGATGTCATATCGTTCGCATATATCAGAAATGGAAGAGGCCCAAGTACGGAACCTTGTGGAACACCACATGAGATAGTCCTAGCGCTTGACAACTCACCATCAATATTAGCAAGTTCAGTACAACCAGTCAGATATGATTCAGATCATTTTACGGAGGAGTAACCTAAACCTATACATATTAATTTCGACAACGAAATTTCATGGTTGACTGTATCAAAAGCTTTCTGTAAATGGAGCATAATTAATCCAGTGTAATTACCATTATCACATTCTGACTTTATATAATCCATGAGGTGAATCAAACATGTATCAGTTGAATACGAAGATCTAAATCCAGACTGAAGCTCATACAGCAAATTATGTTTGGTGAGAAAGTCATTCAACTGAGTGAAAAACTAAAATTTTGACCTTTGACCCCAATGACCTTGACCTTTGTTAAATTTGATCTAGCCTGGGCAATTCCAGAACCCTCTTCCATTTGTATGCCACGTTTCATTCAAATCGGAGTGAAAAACCTCAATTTTGACCTTTGACCCCAATGACCTTGACTTTGACCTTTGACAAATTTGATCTTGTCTGGACAATTCCAGAACCCACCAACATTTGTGTGCCAAGTTTGGTAGATATTGGCTTGAAAATGAAAACATTTTGACCTTTCACCCCTGTGACCTTGACCGTTGCCAAAACTAATACTTTAAGGGCAATTCTGGGGTTGACCTTCATGCACATACAAAGTTTGGTAGAAATCCGACAAAGGACCTGGGAGCAGTGGGGGAACAAACAGGCAGACAAATGCTGCTCAAATTAACAGAAAATACTGCAAGAGAAAGACAGCAAAGAGGACACAAAGGAGATTACAGTGGAGTTGCATCAGTGTTTGAAAGTAACAAGACATTTTGAGGCGTATTACTGTTGTTATTTACCGCCGAATGCTGTCAGTAAAATGTAAATTTTTGAATCTCACATCTGAATGTTTCTCAGTGCTGCAATCGCACAGCTTTTAATGAAAACTGTACAAAACCATTGTTGCAGTGCTCGCTTATTTTTAAATTGAGTTGGCATTGCAGGTTGCAGGAAGATATATTTTTTTAGCTCTGTTAGCGCAGCACAGTTTTGCACGGTCTTGTATTTTAATATCTCGAGTACATCAGTTTGGCATCAATGTGGTCATGGCTAATCAGAAGTATGCACATGTGCTTTGGAGGTTCTGCAGAATATTGTGGAAATATTTGAACAAAAAGTGAGACAAATATGATTTCTTGTCACAGAATTGCTGCAAAACAACTAGTTATGTTGAGGTTTGGGACCAACATTGCCTTGGATTTTTAATTAATCAAATAATGTTATTCATTTTTGCCTGAAGTTGAAAGAAACTTCATCCCAGTCTCATCCTCAAGGCATGAAATTTATGACAGCCTTTGGCACCCAATACAGGAAACTAGTTTTCTATGTTAGCAGAAATAATTGATTTACTTTTGTAAATTGCCCAAACCTTAAAGAATAAGTTGCCTTTTTTTTATTACATCCCTCGTCTTATTATAATGTTGTTAATAATCAAGTGTTTGAGTGTTCTGCTCACCTTTGACAGTTGTTTAATTTGCAAGAAATCCTGTTTTGAAAAAAAAAACTTGTTTAAAAATGAATGAATGAGAGTGAACAAGGCAGCCATCATGGGACTTACAAAAAAACCATCGTACGCTCAGAATGACTATGAAATAATGCTAGTAACCAACATTGTCCTGTTAACGGCACATCTGAAAAATTACATTACATTACATTACATTGCACTTGGCAGACGCTTTTATCCAAAGCGACTTACAGAAGAGGACATAAACAAGTTTACAGAAATGCAGGAAAACAGAGTAAGCAAGGTGTAGAGTGTTAGTATAACCAGGTTACAGGACAGTGTGGGTGAGTGGAGGTTAGATAGTTATGAAGGGAAGTACTCTCGGAAAAGGAGAGTCTTCACGAGCTTCTTAAAGGCAGAGAATATAATGAGAATGAATATAATGAGAATAAAATATGTCCGTCTGTGTATTTTTTTATAATATGAGTTCATATCAACCATGCTCCAGTCAGACAGTGACTGGGCGGGGTCAGGTCTATGTTCCCAGTACCTATATTCCCCGGCACCGATAAAATGACACGAAACTATAATTTTCCATATGATCTGAAATCCAAAGAAAATTTTCTGCCCACCAACTCAGGTGGAACTCAGGTGATCTTGAATTGATGAACTTACCTAGCATTTATTTGCTGCACCATAATAATTTGAATGAATTGCAGATATTTTACAACCCGTTATTTTGAACCCCAAATTAAGGTATTAATGTGATAGTGGGAACTTATCCTAATTAAGTATTCTCAAAAAAATGCACGTGTGACAAATGCATCGCTTCTACTTTTATTTTGAACAAATCTTGTATACATAGGTACCGAGGAATAGTAGGTACACACCCGGCTGGGCTAAGCTAGTTTGTGATTGCAATGACTTGGATAAAAAAAATTAACTGCGTTGTGGGAAAATGTCTTAACTTTTGAAAAGGCTATTATCCAGTCAAGGAAGATTTTACAAAAGTGGATCATGTGATGCAACTAGCTAACAAGAGATCGGCCTCTGTTTTGGACATTGTTTACTTCTGTTGCCACAGCGGTCAAGAATACCAAGTTGTCTTATGACTGGGCATAAACACAAATTTTGTAGAAATCTGCACTAACAATACTTTTTCTTCTTATTCTTTCCGCTAAGGTGACTGACAATGATGATGATGAAAACCTTGAGTTAGACTGGATAAGCTCGATCACCATGTGTTGCTCTTCGTAGAGGTCCGGTTGTAATGAATTGAAATAAACTCCAAAATGTTGGAATGGTTTAATGACCTTGCTTTCGTGGATGATGCTGTGATCTTTGTGGAATCAATGGATGCCCTGATTGAAGCACTTGAGAAGCTAAGTGAAGAATCAGAGTGTCTGGGTTTGCAGTTGTCCTGGATCAAGATGAAGATTCAGGCTTCAGTCATCAGAAGTGTATCTGTAAAAAAAAATTTTTTAAAAAGTGTTGAACTTGTAGAACCATTCACTTATTTCGACAGTGACGTTCATGTCTCAGGGTCCTTGGCCTCTGAGATCAAGAGACTCCTGGGAAGAGCTTATGCGGTCATGAGGTTGCTGGACAGAGGTGTTTGACATTGCCGAAATCTGTGCAGGAGAACAAAGGTCCAAATCTTGAGGGTCGTGGTGCTACCTGTCTTACTGTATGGTTGTAAGACTTGGATGCTAACCAGTGACCTAAGATGATGACTAGGACTTTGGTACTAGGTCTCTTTGGAGGATCCTTGGGTACAGGTGGAATGACTGTCAAAAGAATGGTCACTTAGGGCGACTCAGATGAGGAGTATCACTTGCATGGTGAGGGAACATCAGCTACAACACTTCGGCCATGTGGCGCGTTTTTGTGGCCATGATCTACCATGCAGGTGCCTCAGTGTTGAGGACCCCAATGACCGAAGACCAAGGGGATGCTCATGTTTCACCTGGCTGATGCAGATAGATGGGTGGGGATGGAAAGGTTGTCTGTCTGGGTGGTTGCCACCCATGACCCATGGCGGTTCCAAGGTGTGGTGGATGCAGCAACACGTGGCACCAGTGCCTTGCTCCCAGACCTGACATGACCAAAAACATCACAGCCAAAATGCCGGTGTGACCTTTGGCTGCTGCTATGCCAGTGGGCTGACAATTATGTTATTGAGAAATAAGTGGCCGAGATAACAGGGCAGTGTTGTATAAAATACTTGAAAGTCGCACTTGAGTAGAAGTACAGATACCCTACCAAAAAATGACTTTAGAGGTTCAAGTCACCGACTGGAATGCTACTCAAGTAAAAGTCTTAAAGTATCGAGTATTTACTGTACTTAAGTATGACAAGTGATCTATAATTAAATGTACTTAAGTAATAGAAGTAAAGGTACAAGTACATGTTAATAAAAACAGGCAGTCAGAACTTTGAATATTATGAAGTTTATGGAGCCGACAACAATCTTCATAGCTAATGTCTTGAGCCTGAACAAAGGTACAAAAGCTGTTCTTTTTTTCCAAAATTTCTGCTTGATATTGATATTTTTTGAAGTTTATTTATTGTTTAGGCTAACCTCAAACATGGTTTTGATAGCCTAAACAAAAGTAAATGCTTTTAAAGTAAAAAACAAGCAATCAGAATTTTGACACACTTCATAAACAAGGTTTCAAAAACCTAACCAGGAGTAGGCTACTGCTAATATTAAAAAACAAACAAACAAACAAACAAAAAACAACAACCAGTCAGAATTTTGAAAATTTAAACTGTGAAGCTTATCTGGCACCTCAAAACACGGAGCCTCAGCTTCCCCAAAACTTCGTTGCAGTCACAGGTAGATTTAGAGCGGTGGAGAAAACGCCACATTTAATTTAATCTGATTTTTGCAACGACACTGCGCATTGAAAATGTATCGGGAGCAAAAGTATGCAATTAAGTTAGGAAATGTAGTGAAGTAAAAGTGAAAGTTGACAGAATTAAAACAACTCAAGTAAAGTACAAATACTCTCAAAACATACTTAAGTACAGTAGTGAAGTGTTAGTACTTCGTAAGTGAGATATTCAATCTTGTTAAGTTCCGACTTAAGGCAGCTTATTGATAATGTGCAAAATACTTTGGAATAAACAAACTCTGCCACACATTACTGTATACAATTTGCCAAACCAGAAACACTTCAGAATGAATTGGCCTCTTATTTCTGTAAACCTTTATTTCTTTCTCCAAACTACAAATGCAACACGGAGCTTGTTAGGCACTTTTAGGAGGCAATTGTTTGGCAAATCGACATTTGGTTTTGTCGTAAATGAATCGGATTAGATTAGATTTAAGTATTTGCAATGTTACAAACTACCACTACTTTTAAGATCTTTTTTGATACAAAAAAAACTGTGAAAGAAGCTTTTTATTTTAGTCAAGTATTTATTTGCAAGGCTCTTGAGACAACAGGCTCCTTGCGAAATGTTTTTCAGGTCAACAAATAAATAAATGTCAATTTTAAAATAGAAATCATGCCGTGAACTTATGGTGCTTCTCCAGAGTGTGTGAACAGCTTTTCATGAAGACAGACATCCGCAGAATGGATGCCTGATAAGGGACTTTCTGTTACGGCTTCCGCTGTGGCAAGAGCTGATAATGAAATCATTTTTTGAGGATAAATTGCTTTTATAAAGAACAAGAAAGGTTAATGCAGTCATTTGCAGGCTTTGTGACTGAGAAGCTGCAGCACATCAATTCTGAAAGTGGCAAAACTCATATTTTTACAGGTAACCAATCTACTTAATGGCTGTTGTTTTCTGAGCGAGGTGGGTCAATCCAAATAGATTGTGCCCGACGTTAGTTTAAGTGCATTATCCCAAAGGTAAAAGGTTTGATGTCGAGTCTGGCGCTTCATCACAGCTTGAGCTTTCCTGCACCAAGTGTTTGGCTCCACTCTCGGCCTTGAGTCTTGGCTCCCTGATTGTGGATGAACCGGCCAAACTCCAGACAAAACAAAAAAGCAGTTACTCCCCGTCTATCTGCAAGCTCATCTCTTCAAGAGCTGCCACTTTGTACATTTCTAATGCTTTTTTGTTGTGGTATAATCTTCAAACGGGAGCAATCTTTACTAAAGTGTGTATCCGAAGCTCCTTCAGGCATCATTTCTTCTTCTTCTTGCAGTAAGTCTGACATGAGCAATCTGCGTTCACAAAAATGTGCCCAAACGCCGTGACTGACCGTGGGCTGATTGTGTTGTTGAGGTCAAAACATTAGTCACCAGGTGTGTAAAAATGGATATTAAAGTTTCTAGATCAAACAATTCCATCGAGACTCAAGTGATGCATCCTTCAAATAAAACATGTTCAGGTCTCAAAGGAATGTTCTGCTACTGGCTGTTGCTTTAAATGGAAAGAGATGAAGAGTGAAAAATCTCCTTTTTTCTCCCACGGAGCACAGACTGGCTCATTAGGCGTAGCTCACAGATTAGGCAGGAGTCCAGATACAGACGAACAAAAACATTTAGGCCCTGATTGTCAACGAGATATCTCAAAGGGACTTGAAAGGGTTTCAGCTGACTGTGATGGAGAGGTAGTCCTTCGGTCAAGGAAGACTTGGTTAAATTTTGGTGTTGATCTGGATCAATGAGTGTCTCTCACTTTTGATATTTGAGCTTTGATCCAAATTCTTTTGCTCCTTATCCTGCCTTTGAGCTTTGATCCTGATTCCTTTAGTCCTATAATCAGGAGATCAATTCAGCGATCAGGACCAAAGGTACGGATCTGGTTGTTGATCGTGATTCCTTTGATCCTGATTAAAGTAATTAAAGCTAGACAGAAAGTTGATGACAAAAAACCCTCCTTGGCAAGATTCAAAGCTCAGAGATCAGGATCCAAGATGAGTGATCAGGATCAAAGTTTTACAATCAGGATCTAAGGTCAGACTCGAGGCCCAGCGATCAAGATCAAACGTTAGCAGTCAAGATCAAAGATTAGCGATCAAAGATGATTGATCATTAACAAAGATGGGGATCAGGATAAAATGTTAGCAGTCAAGATCTAAGAATTTTAGAGAAGCAACCAAAGGAATAATCCTCTAATAATGATAAAGAAGGAGATAAAAAAGAAAATGTTAACAGAGACATACAACTTTTGTGGAACATTTGATCAGGATTTCATAAAACTGGATTATGTGACATGGTGAGCTAATCAGACAGCCACCTCCAGGTTGGACACTTGATTTACCTTATTGGTCTGTGGTATCATGGCTCATGTATGTCACCAAAGTTGAAGTCAGTAAGAGATAATCAATAATCTGAATTAATCAAGCAGATATTTCACCTCTTTGATTGAATCTACATGAATACCCCGTGAAATGCAATAATATAATTAAGAAGATTTTAAAAAATCACTATTAATATTTATATCATGTAGTTTAGACATAGTCGACTCTACAGAACAAAAATGTTTAAAAAAAATCAAATTATCTTGACAAGTTGATAATGAAACAATTTTGAAAATCAAAAATGTCCATCATCTGATGCCGGCGTATTTTTAGCAGCGTCTTATGTGCTCACTTTTTTTCTCGATAAACTGGGACAATTGTAGCATTTAATAATATTTTACTTTTAGCTTCAGCGTATAATGTCGATTGCATATTGTCACACTGCATTGTGAGTGGTACAATGTTTAAATGGACTAGACTGAGAATAGATTAATGGGTCAAGTATATTGGATCCTTCCTCTCCCTCTTTCTCACTCTTCTGTGTCTTTCACTCACTCACTTCTTCCCGACATTTGAACTCAGACTTATTAATATTAAAGACGGGCAGTCTTCAAGGCTTCCTCCCTCCATCGTCATCTTACTTCTGCCATCCTCTCTCTCTCTCTCTCGCTCTCTCTCGCTCTCTCGTATGTCTATAATCCGATTGTTTTGCAGAGTTCCACACATGTTAACAGCGTCGGTAGTGTGAATGACACACTCGGGTCACACACGTGCACACACCAGGCAGACTATTTATTTACAATTTTTGTTATTTAAAGTTCACACGACTGGCTCCTTGACAGGCAAATTGAGTTTAGCATGACAGAACATGAGTATCAGATTTTCAAACTTCAGGATACCTTCACATCGCTGCAGAATGTACCCTTCAGGGACGCGTGGAGATTTGGCATTCTGAGAGTGTGAAGAAGGGACATTTTTCTTTTACTTTTGTTACAGCAAATGTTAACATTCATTCTAGCGACATTCATAAAAGTTTAGTAATTTTTCCCAGTGTGATAGCTCAGTTCCTGCCGCTTCATTAACCAGATGCCGTAGGGCATTTTCTGCATTCAGATGAAGACACTAAGGGGTCCTAATAAACTGTCACTATTTAGTGTTGTGGTAATGAGTCGGTGCTGCTTTTTCCAGACCTCAATTTGAAACTGAAAAATCTCTTACAGCCATATTGTTGAACTCTCACACTTTTTTTTTTTTTTTTTTGCCAGCTCTGATCTTTTTGTCTGGACACTTGTCAATCAAGTTTGGCAGCATGTGTCTGGTGCCGCATGTTGCCACATCCAACACACCACGGAACCGTCTTGGGTACTAGATGGTAACCACACAGACTGACAACCGGTCCATCCCCACCTCTTGAAAGTATCCATCTATTTACCGCAGCCAGGTGAAACATGGGCGTCCCCTTGGCTTTCTCCAGCCACTGGGTTCCTCAACACTGAGGGACCAATATGTTGGATCATGCCCAGAGAAACCTAGCCTGGTCCTGCCAGACTCTCGTACTACATTTCATTTGTACAGAGAGTCTGGACACGCTCCATTGACAAGTG
>OMMV01190718.1:0-11007 GCA_900302635.1 Chatrabus melanurus
ACTCACTTTGACGCGGTCACAAATGACAAACTAAACGGACAATCTGAGCATTTATTATAATCACAGAAAACCGCACAAAAAACACTGACAATATCACTCACTTTGACGCGGTCACAAATGACAAACTAAACGGACAATCTGAGCACGCAACGGACAATCTGAGCACTTATTATAATCACAGAAAACCGCACAAAAAACTGAAAATATCACTCACTTTGACGCGGTCACAAATGACAAACTAAACGGACAATCTGAGCACGCAACGGACAATCTGAGCACTTATTATAAATCACAGAAAACCGCACAAAAAACTGACAATATCACTCACTTTGACGCGGTCACAAATGACAAACTAAACGGACAATCTGAGCACGCAGGAAGTCTCCATATATCTTAACCATGTAGTGCGCATGCGCAGGTACAATCTGAGACCGGGACAATCTGAGACCGTCACACCGGCATTCCACAACATGGTGCTAGCGGAGCCCAGCTGAGGCTGGCGTTAAACAAGCGGTACTTTTGCCAACGTGCAGGAGAGGGGTTCTGGTATTCTGAGCAGGCAGGGCGAAGCAGCTCCCAGTGTAGACGATCGCACCAGTAACTGCGGCTAGCGGATGCTAACGGAGGCTAGCTTGGGCATAGCAGAGATTAAGTAGCAGAGGACCGCGGAGCCCAGCGTAGGCTAGCGGACACCAATGTTTGCAAGTAAGATTGTCTACGTTGGCCCAAACGTCTAGGTGTGACTGCGCCTTTAAGAACCGTGCAGTGGCCGCTGCATGCTGCAACAACTCAGTTGCACGACTCGCATACAAACCTGAAACCTGACTGTACCGGCCGGGCTAATTCACCAACCCTCCCATTTCAAAGACAAATTGAAAAATGGGGTTGGGGGGGGGGCATGTACAGAGCACTATAGAGGATTTGCACTGATGTCATATTTCAAGACTAACGTCACCACTCTGCTGGAAGTTTCCCTGACTGAATATTCCCGCTTGGTGTTAAAATCTCTCAAATACAAAGGACCTTTAATTCTATCACTTTCCAAAGAATTGTGAGTGGTGGGGTGGGGGAGGATTTTAGTCATGAAGAATAACACCAACCCCATTTGATCACTCTTGGAACTGTAGTCAACACTTCGTATCGGGTAAGAATTTAGTTCTAAGTAGGGCTGTGAGATGAAAGTGTTAACGGTCATGTTGACACATTAATGTTTGATCTCATCGTTCCAGCATTAATGTGGGACAAACATTAGCACACTGCCACATGACTTTACAGAGGATTCTTACAGCACAAACAACAACTCATCCTTAACAACCGACAAGTAATGCGTTAATTTTCTCACCCCGAGTCCTAAATTTGATTCACATGTTGGTCATTACAGGAAGATTTTCCTTTTTTTTTTTTGTTATTTGTTTATTTGTAAATGTTATGTTGAATAGATAGTGAAAAATGTCAGGATTGCTGAGGTTAAGCATTTATTTTTTTGTTTGTTTTTACTAGTTTTTGTGGCATTCAGGTCGGACTCGGATGCAAAGTTTACTTGAGAAAAGTAGGGAAACTCCCTCACTGTCCTCAAGTAAACTTTGAAGTAAAACTCATGTGAAATGAGTAAACCTGGATAAATTAATCTAGGTTTTATTTCGATCATTACTAGGTGAAAGTGAGTCAAATGGTTTCACAACTTTTAAAAAAAATTCATTCAACATGTTAAGCCGGCCATACACTGCACAGTGATACAATACGATAGTGCCATAGCAACATAACACAGTGCCTCATCAGTGTGATGTAGAAGCATATTGTATTACATATTACAGTGTGCGCAGTGAAGGATGAGTGGGAGCTGTGCTGTCCCTTCTGTAGTCGATGCAGAGCTCTAGAGCGCAGAAAAATACATATGTAACGAAGCCATGTTTTATTGACCACTCAAAATGCTGCTGTGTGTGCACAAGATGCAATTATTTCCCACGTTTGATTAGTTCATGCACACATGAAAAGAGTCTGTGCTTTGCCAAGTGGCCAAATGCGCACAGAGAATTGAGACAGAAAATATAACCCTTTGTGAAAGAAGTTATTATTGGGTGTTTATGTGGATAACAACAAACACGGAAATACATTTATTGAGCAGAGAATAGATTTTGTTCGGTCAGAGAGAAAGGTGTATGTCAGCCAGCGCCTCGCCTTTACCAGTGACTTGACTGCATGCACTGCCAAAAATATTTATTTGTCTAATGTGCACAAATTAATCAAACTAAGGGAGCGAATTATATGTAAAAGCATATTGAGCACTGTGCTTTTTAAAATATAGCACAGGGATCATCACTTGCAAATCCTCTATAAGATTTGGTCTTCAGAAAGTATTTTTCCAAAAACAGGTCTTTAAAGGTGCAGTCACACTATGACGTTTGGGCCAACGTGGACGAGCGTATTTGCAAACGTTGGGTCTGGCCCGACTTGCAGAGGTGGTCTGGGGTGCAGCCCATAATAATAAATATTTCATTACTCTACCTCCTTATATAAAACTAATCAGAATAGGGCTAAACTCCGTAATCTTTCAATGATATAGTCTATTTCTCATAACAAAAGTCACGTTGTGTTGACGTAGACGTGCTCGGCCCTGAACGTGAAGCACAGTGTGAGTGCAGGCCAGCGGGGGAGTGGGGAGGGGGATAAGTCGTGCACGGGCACAATCCAAGGCACCTGGGCCTAGTGTGAGTATGCCCTAAAGGGCGGGGGGGTTGTCTTATAATCTGGCACATCTTATATTCAGGGCAATACAGTACTTATCTTTCCACTTATGGTGACGTAATGCAGAAGGGAAATGATTTTGTATGTTTGGAATAATTTGGCACCTAAATCAGGTTCATGCAGTCGGTCCAAAAATCTGCTTGGGGGTCTTTTGTAATGAAACCTCACACGGCCTCCCTGTTTGCATCCAGAGAAGTCAGAGGAGGATGTTGAGCGTGAAGCTCGGCTTGTGGAGCAGTGGGTTGGTCTGACTGAAGAGAGAAACGCTGTGCTGGTGCCTGCGCCTGGCAGTGGAATCCCTGGAGCTCCTGCAGACTGGTGAGACTCACACAGCATGCCCACACACCCTCATGCACCTGTCATTCTGCCTTTATTTTTAACCTCCAATTTGAATGTTTGCAGGACTCCACCTGCTGGCATGGAGGCTCACGTCCCTGTACTCTTCCTGGATTTGAATGGTAAGACAGGCGCATTCATTATGTCCTCTGATATTGACCGGGTCTCTTTCTGACAAACGCTCACTGTCTTTCATGCCACAGCGGATAACCTGACTGTAAACGAGCAGCTGACCGGCCCACATGCTGCAGGCGTGAACTCCATTCTGCCCAAGGAGCATGGAAGCCAGTTCTTCTATCTGCCCATTATTCGGCACAGTGAGGAAGAGGTGAGGGATTGCTTTGAATTTACCGCCATCCTGTGGCCATGAAGAGAACTTGCACACACATCATGTATGCAGAAATGTTTTCGAAAAATTATCTTTCTAAGGTGCAAAATGTATGAGACGTGCGGACACAAATATGAGAACGTGTGTAAGACGTCAGATTGAAGCGTGTGCGGCGCTAAAATGCACGTCGCCACACATGGCGGATTGACACCAGTCTGTGGTTATGAACAGGGTTAATTTTTTTACTGGAGTGCCAATCCTGCCATCAACCCTTGTTGGGAGATTGAACGTAACATGCATGCTTTGATGGTGGGAGTGCCCGAAGGAAACCCACACAGAAAGGAGTTGGGCTTTGGTGAGACTAAACCCATGACCTCCTTACTTGTAAGTCAAGAGTCAGGTCAGGTCTGGGAGTACGGGCCGATGTTGCCGCATCCCCCACAACACAGAACCGCCCTGGGTCCTGGATGGTGTGTTTGTCGGCATGCAGCGACATCCCCGCGTTAAACGAATTTACGCACAGGTGTCTCCAAATCGATTTGGATCCAGACTGCTGTGCTGCACTCCAGAACTGGGACTCCTCAGCCATCTCAGGGTCCATTAGACCACCAAAGATTAGGGGACCATCATCCTGGAATCCTGAGGGATCGCCACGAAGACGACGATTGAATATAAGCTCGGGGGAACATAAAATTAACTTACAGAACTGTTTTCTCCTCATTCTGTTGTAAACTTGTAAGTATTATTAATATGTCTATTCAGTGTGGGCTGTTGATCCAAATTATTTTTCACTCGTCCTTGCGGTGCATTTTTGCATCTTTCACAGGCTCCGCACTGAATTATGTTGATTTACCAATAAATGTTTTGTTTACAGGGTTTAACTGTGCTACAAGTTTGTGTTCCCACACCAGCAGTCGCCTCTTTTTCTTGCTGTTCTAATTCAAGCAGTTTGGTTTGAAGCGAGCATTTAAAAGAAGTCCTCTTGATTTCTTTTTCTTTGATGTTGAGCAGCCACACTAATTATGCGGTAAATCGCGAACCCTTTAAGTGTCATCAAATGTGTTTTTCCACTCGTTAGCTGACTGCTGAGAACCCAGAGCAGCCCACCTGCACGAGTCTCCGCCCAGAAAATGACAGCTTTGTGGAGCAGAACTGACCTCTGTAGACGTCTGTGGGAGTGCACCAATAAAACACAATTCTTCTGCCTCACCAGGTGTCGGCAGTGTGCTCCTGGGACTCATCCATCCACGATTCTGTGCACCTCAACCGGATCACGTCTCCTAACGAACGCATCTACCTGATCGTCAAAGTCACCGTGCAGCTCAGCCACCCCGCCTCCATGGAGCTGGTGCTCCGCAAGAGGATTGCAGTCAACATTTACAACAAACAGGTTAATATTAGGGGAGGTTCAGCTTTAATTAAAGGTGTCGAGCGTTGGAATTAAATTTAATGATCGACACATGGTTCCTTTTCTTAATTTGGGTTTGTCATACAGAGCTTCACTCAGAGTCTCAAGAGAAGAATGTCGTTAAAGAACACGCTTTACTCCTGCGGCGTGACGTATGAGATCGTTTCCAACATTCCAAAGGTACCAGCTCTGGTTCTGCCTTAAATACAGGATCCTCCTCGAACTGAGAAATACTCCTTTTCACATATTTACAAAGTCCCCTTTGTGGTGGGTAAGACCAGCATAACGGCTTCTATTTACCCGCCTTGGCAGGCCTCAGAGGAGCCCGAGGAGAGGGAAACCTTGGCCCTAATGGCTGCTCGCGCTGACAGCGAGGAGACTCAGAATGGAGAGACCTACATAGAGAAGTACACTCGTGGCGTTCTGGAAGTGGAGAACATTCTCAGTCTAGAGCGTCTGCGACAGGTATTGTAGCACACTCAGACACAGATTATTCTTAAATATGAGGTCAGAATTGAGTGGTCATGGGGTGAGGGGTATTTTTTATTTTATTTTTTATATTCTCTGCAGGCTGTGACGGTAAAGGAGGCGCTCTCGGTGAAGGGGAGACACCTAAGAAGGAGCATCAGCACCCCCAGTGTACAGCACATGACCGACACATCGCTCTCTGCACTGGAGCCATTTTTATTGATCGTAAACTTTTTTATCTCTGACACTAACGTCTTGTTTCTTGCTCCTCAGTCTCTGTGCGGTAAAACAGACCTGACGAGTTGTGAGGATGAAGACTGTAAGGTGTGTCACACTTGTGTTAACATGTTTGTCATAAATGTGTAAACTCAAAATGTTACACCACAGATATCTGTGGAGCGTCTCAGTCATCCAGGTCATGGGATCCAAGTGGGTCGAGCCAGGTCAACTGGACTTGTTTGGTTCCTTGAAGACGTTTTGCTCTTCATCCAGAAAAGCTTCATCAGTTCTAGTTGGACGAGTGAGAGACTCAAATATTTATCCTTTGTGGGGTCGCTCATGTCACAGTGATGCAATATGAAAGTCGTTTAAGGCGCAGTCACACTATGGCGTTTGAGCCACCGCAGACAAACGTTTTTTTTGCAAACGTCGGTGTCCGCCGGCAGCGTAGGCTAGCGGAGGCCAGCGGAAACCGACGTTTGCAAATACGTTCATCTGTGTTGGCCCAAATGCCATAGTGTGACTGCGCCTTCAGAGTTGTTGGTCACCAGAGGTCACTTGAGTTCAGGTGTGAATTACTATTAGGCCACGGGACGAGGCCAGAAATTGTGACTGGAAATTAAGTTTCGTTTGACGGGTGAGCGAACCGACAGAAAACACTTGTTTTATGGTAATCTGAGGGCGTTCTTTCCAAAAATAAAGTTTTCTGGAGTGTAAAGTTGCACGTTAATTGCCCATCAATCAAAGTGTAATTAGCTCGTAATGAGCAGCAAAAAAAACCGTTAGCTGTCAAACCAAACTATTCTTAAGTAACTTATATGCTGAAAATTTAGATTATTTTTCAGGTACTCATTATTTTTGTTGTCAATACTCTGTCATCTAAATCCAAATTTGAATACATGTCAATAAGAATTAAATCCCAATCGATTGGCTGACAAATTGCTGTCTGTTTACAGAACTGTCTAAGCTTCAGCTCAGCCTGAACACCAACATTACGTCACAGTTTTACCAACAAAATTCTGAATTAAACACTAAACGATATGTCACAAATTTGATGGACAATATCATCCAGGTTAAAATTTGACATAATTTAACAGAAATTCCAAGCAGATTAATTTTTCAGACTGTTGTTTTTCCGCTTATTCACTTATTACCTGCTTCATTGTCAGTTTATTTTGTACATTAGGTGAAGATCTCCAGATCTCAGTTTCATGTAATTATAATGTTTACAACTTAAGTGTTCCAGCAAAATGGTAATTATTATAGTTTGTATATGTATTATAGTGTTTTAATAGAAAAACACGTTTTAATACTGCAATATATGCGCTCTTTAAGATGTAATTGACAGAAATTGATTCGGAGAGTTGTCAAATGAAAGTTCATCTTTTCAGACCTCGTCCCATGACCTATATTGTTCTTAGTTTCATTTGAGGAGAGGCGAGGACGCTCTTTGAGGTCTAGTCCACACGGCTGCGTTTTCCTTCGGAGCGCCAGTTTGAAACAATTACGACACATTGCCGTCTCTGTAAATATCTGCGTCATACGGCAATGTGTCGTAATTGTTTCAAACTGGCGCTCCGAAGGAAAAGGCAGCCGTGTGGACTAGACCTCAAAGACCGTCCTCGCCTCTCCTTCTTCTGCATTTGGAGCGCACTGTAGTGCAGAACAAACTGAAAGGGTGTCAAGTGTTGCCATCGTGTTAGTGTGTGTGTGCTACACGGGATGTTTCTACGCTTCACAGACACGTTCACAGCAGAGGACATACTGCTGCTTCCCCCTGTTGGTAGTTAGGGTTACTGCACTGTTTCCCAAACTGTTGATTTGAACAGGGTTTCTTTGGGGTGGGGAAAATGGCGGATTAGTGTGAATGGCAGACCAAAACGGATAGGTAATTATCCGTTTTCCTGTGAAAACGTAGCCGTGTGGACAACACCTTAGTGTCTCACTACTCCAACTAGAACTGATGAAGAGCGAAATGTCTTCAAGGACCTAAACAAGTCTAGTTGACCTGACTCAACCTACTTGGTTATGCCACAGGTTTTTTTCCCCAGTTGCAATCACACTTTTAAATTGAAAATCTTCCCATATAATCAGCGTTGAGCATGTTGTGACTTTTCTTACTAACTCCTCCTAAACCACTAAACCTACAGTGACCACACTTGGCAGACTTACTCACAACACCACTGGCTTGGGCTTGAGCACTTAAAATTTCTTTAATCACGCTAATAATCAATCCCTCATTAACCCTGGAGTTAATGGACCAGCACTGAGGCAGTGCACCGACTGCAGCGTATTTGTGCGCGCACTGTCAGCAGCAGCAACTCGCCTCTGGTTTCTTCTCAAATGTTTGCATCGTGTTTTCGATTTTGGTTGAAATGAACACCACTGGAAAATAAAACATTAATAACCTGATGCGGATCTTGATCTTATGTCTCCTGTAGGATTTAATTAGTAAATTAGTATTTAAATATTATTTGTGTTATTTACAAGTTGATATTTACTTTTTTTTTTATTTTTTACTGAAAACAGTGTGCTTTTATTTGTTAGTTTATCTGCCCGGTATGATGTTAAGCTGCTGGCACTAATAAATCACTGGTAAGAGTAGCGTTGTAGAACAATGTGAGCCATCGGGAAAGTTTTAAATGTTTAAAAAAATTTGTGACGTCGAGATAAATAACGATCCACAAAAAGTGAATAATCGGGTTTAATTGGTGCAGATTGGGGGTAATCTTGTGTAAAAGTAGGTGAAAGTGGGCAATCAGGTACAATATGCAGTAATCAGGACCTCCTGTTCTCTGAGCAGAAGCCTCCTGATCCTCCTCAACACGAAACCCACGAAAAGCACGTCGCGCTCTTCAACAGAAGACAGTTTTGAGATTTTAACAGAGAAGCTTTAGCTTTGTGGAAAAAACGCGGTTAGAGGAAGTAGCATTTTGTGCACGTGCTGGCGCATGTGCAAAAAAATCATACTTGGGTGTAATCGGCAATAATCGGTTCCAACCGTATGTAATCAGACATAAAATAGTAGGTAATAGTAAGAACTGTGATTAGATACGAATTTTGCCTACGATTTTTTAAAAAATTGGGCCCAATTTCCTTAATTTTGAAATTGGGGCCAAAAATCAGTAATGGGAGACGGCCCTATCACAGTGTATTGTTTTTTAAAAACAAACAACCTGAAAAGCTGAAGCTATTCTCGAGGTCGTGGCTCTTGGTCTTAATTGCTCCTTTCATAATAAAAGCAAAGCTGCACTTTTATTTTTACAATTTAAAGACATGTTCTGTGGAACAACAACAGGACTCCACTCCATCCTGAACCTGTACGTTAAACATAAACTGGACGATACACTTTAAGAGTATGTCTTCTTTTTTTTTCTTTTTCTTTTTTTTTTACAAACTTAAGTGAATGCAATAAGCATAAATCTGTACGTTACTCTGTAGGGTTACTGTGATCGGGTGGACGGCTCAAACTGCAATCCTCAGGACGGCTCCCTTTGCAGCACACCCATCAAGAGCAAAGACAACCAAGGTAACAACACACACACACACACACACAAATCATGGTGCACCTCTACCATGTGCCGACTCTCTTTGAGTGAAACTTTGAATGATCGCACACAGGCCTGGTACCGGAGAGTCCGACCTTTTTCAACTCCAGTCCTTTCAAAGTCCTCTCCCCTCAGCCGCCCAAATTCCTCAAGTGCCTGCTGCCTGTGAAAGAGGAAAACAAGGCAAAGAAGGTCCTGGAAGCCCGGCCGCTGCTGGGACAAGAGGTGAGAAGACAAGTTGCCTCTCAAGATGGCAGGGTTTGCTTTTTCGTCTTTGACGTTTTAGTCCCTCCCCTCTGGTCTTTTCTTCAACTTACAGTTTAGTTGTTTTGTTAGTGTGCTGTCAAACTCTTTTTTTTCCCTCATGTCATTCAACGTGTCAGATTTCATTCTGTGTTTTCAACACCGCAGTAAAATAATGGCTTTGACAAAGTTGCTTGATGATTTTTTTTTCATAACCTTGAGCTGTGACACCATCTGCATTTTGTCTGTCATTGCGTTGAACTCGATCAGCCTCACTTACAGGAGCATAAACTTGACCGTAGTTTTTTGTAATTCCAACTCTTTTAAATACTTAGTCAATTCAGATAAAACAGTTAAAACAGTATTTGGATTTTTTTTTATGTCTTACTGTTTGCAACAGTTTGACTTTTTTGTGGCTGTTTCATCCATTTACTAACCTTGCATTTTTTTTATTATTTTTTTGGTCTGTGCTTGAACTGGACTAAATGGGTGCAGCTGCTTCACTTTAAGTAGAGATGCTGTGGATTAGAGGTAGTCTCAATGAGGAGTGCTTAGAAATGTGTCTGATTCCATCTGCAAACTGTTTTAGGAAAGTGTGAAAAGACACCATAGCATAGAAAAAATGGGAGTGTTTAATGTGGAACTATGTTACGTAACCAAGGAAGCATATGATAATGACAAGGACATAAAAGGAAAGAGTTTGGTGAGGTCATAAGGCCAAAATGTCAAGAATAGAAAAAGAAAAAGTTCATATTTTTGATGAGGTATTAAGGCAAAAAATGTAAGAACAGACAGCAAAAAAAAAAAAAAAAAAATCTGACAAGAAAACAGGGATATACAGTACTACCGGTAGTCAAAAGTTTGGACCCACCTCAATCAATGGTTTTTCTTTATTTTTATTACTTTCTAAATCGTGGGTTAATACTGAAGACATCAAAACTAAGAAGGAACACATATGGAATTATGCAGTAAACAAAAAGTATTAAACAAATCAGAATATGTTTTACGTATATTTTAGATTCTTCAAAGTAGCCACCTTTTGCTTTGATGACAGCTTTCCACACTCTTGGCATTCTCTCAGTCAGCTTCATGAGGTAGTCACCTGGGGGCGCATATCTATGTTCCCCGGTACCAATGTTCCCCAATATTTATGTTCCCCGGTACCGATGTTCCCAAGTACCAATGTTCCCCAATATTTATGTTCCCCAGTATCTATGTTCCCCGGTACATATGTTCCCCGGCTGTTTTTCTGTGCACCGATTGCTTTCCCATAATAAAGCACCTTTATTTTACGACCCCCTCATTACGTGACCAACGACCTCTCTATAGGCCGTATGTTCCTGCCAGAGGAGTGATTTTTATGACCGTGAACAGCGGTGAAACAAATGAGCGATAGGTACCTGGGAACATAGGTACCTGGGAACATAGGCACCTGGCTACATAGGCACCTGGGAACATAGGCACCTGGCTACATAGGTACCTGGGAACATAGGCACCTGGCTACATAGGTACCTGGCTACATAGGTACCTGGGAACATAGGTACCTGGGAACATAGGTACCTGGCTACATAGGTACCTGGGAAACATAGAGCTGACCCCGTCACGTGGAATGGTTTTCAATTAACAGGTGTGCCTTGTCAAGAGTTAATTTGTGGAATTTCTTGCTTTTTTATGTGTTTGAGACCATCAGTTGAATCTAAAATATAAATAAA
>OMMV01190720.1:0-11493 GCA_900302635.1 Chatrabus melanurus
AATAAATTTGTGTATTGGACTCAATGCATCCAATTTTCTCTGAAACTTGGTATGTGGGTTTAGGTTGACCCTCGAATTGCCCTTGAGGGGTTGGTTTTGGCAAAGGTCAAGGTCACTGGGGTCAAAGATCAAACTTTCATATGTACAAGGTCCTTGGGTCGATTTCAACGAAACTTGGTATGAAAGAAAAACATTTGAATTTTAACTTTTAAATGGAAAATTCCCAGAAAAGGATGATACCTACACTGACAATGTCATTTACCCAGAAATCCTCTCTTAAAGATTTCAGGTAACTTTCATTCTTGATGCATTTCTATAACCCTGAAAATGTGACATTCCTTTGTAGCCATTCATGTTCCCTTCAGAAAGGTGACTTACGGACACTACCTCTGTAAACACTGTTACAACGTTTGATATTTCCATTGTGATTTGATTTGACAACTGATTTCTCCAACATGAAGCGATCTCACACCTCATACATATTGATGATATTTATTGAGCGCACACTCCTTCAGTTCACCTTGGATCACTGGAGCAGTCCTTAAAGTAAACATGCCAAAAAAAAATTTTTTTCCACCCCCTCCCTATATGTTTGCAAAAATCCACAGGCACACATTTCCCCACAAATTACTGCCCCCCCCCCAACCTCCACCCATGTACACGTGCTTTTTGGATGGTCTCTCTCTGCCCAAATCACCAACATTTGACACACATTTAGTCAAGGTCCACGCTTTCAATGTCCACTTTTCCAAATGCTCCGCCCTTAAAACTTACTGCTCACGGGTACTAATTGCCTCGTCATTGGTAATTTAATAAAATCATACTGTCACCTATGAGAAAATCAGTAATTATTACTAACCCACATTGCAGTTCTAATGATTTCTTTAAAACATTAAAATACATACATCCAGTAAATACATAATAAAAATTGTTAGATGTCTCATGGCAGATGGACATTATAACCCGAAGAATGGGCTATGGTATCTGGGTACCCGCTAGTAAAAAAAACAAAAAAAACTGTAAAAGCTCAGGGGGCATAATTTTTCCATAGCACTGTATCAAAGGATTTATGCATTACATCGTACTCCAGTCCATTTAGTTTTTCTCGCTCCACTTTTTCTCTCTTCCCTCTCAGGTAACGGCATTGCTGCACTCCATTCTGTCCCCACTGCCATCTTCTGCGTCATCCACTGCCTACAGCCTAGGGAATGCCTTCCGGAGAGCTACGGCGGCCTGGAGAGGACAATAGCATACAGCTTGGCCCTTGGAGGAGACACAGACACCATAGCCTGCATGGCCGGGGCCATCGCCGGGGCCCACTATGGCATCGAAGCGATTCCGCAGTCCTGGATAAAGTGCTGCGAGGAAGCGGAAAATGCAGACATGAACGCAGAGCGACTTCATATGTTGTACCACAAAATATTGCAAGAGGGCAGAAGTGAGACGGGAGAGAAGAGCTGTGAAGAAGGATGTGAAAACCAGCCAAACACTTCCAATGGTACAGAAAAGAAAACGAGCCCAGAGTGATTCTTCAGCTGGACTTTGACTAAAGGATTCACACACACCAACATATACTCAGATACTTTGGAATTAAGTTCAGCTTATTTCTGTTCAAGGACATATTCACTTTTTTTTTTTTAATACAACCGTAGTCATTAAAACATTATTAGCACTCAAGCCTCAGTGCTCCACACTCCTTTGACAATTGCTTTGTGTGAGATTAATCCCGTTTTGAAAAAAAAAAATTGTTGAAAGGATCAATACGGCGCCATACAACAGAGCTCTAAATCACCTCGTATCCTTGAGTTTCTGAACCTTAGAACTGTGTTCTTGCATTTTATGATTCCTTACAACGTATATGCAGTGAATCAGTGATAAACAGACTGACCAGAGGTAACACCTAAGACGGATGCAAAGTTGATTATAAACTGTTACATCAATAAATTACAGCGAGCTGGACATATTTCACTATTATTTTGAGGATATGGTGGAGTTTTACTCCTTTGACGGGTGTCCTATTGACTCTTGTGGAATAACGTCATAAACAAGGATTTCTTTCACATAAAGCAATTGTGAAAGGTGGAACAGAACACTTAGGGGCTCGTTTTCTAACAATGAACAGAACAGGGTGAAAAAAGTGAACCATTTCTTGACAGAGACCTTCATTCTGCATTACTGCAGAGATCTCAAGCTGAAATAACCTGAGGGCCGCTGGCCAGGTTGTGTCCTCGTTTGGGGGGGACGACAACAAAACACAAATGGTTTTGAACATCAGCTTGTTATGCAAGATTTCCTCCACAAAAAAAGCACCAAGCTGATGGTGCTGTTTGACCATCTATCTGATACAATTAAAACATTTTCAGAACTAAAAAAAAACAATTGAAATGTTTTTTTTTCCTGATAGATATTCAAAGCTATTTTCTTCTTCTTCGCTTTCTCTGAACAAGATGTTCCAAAATGTTCTTCCAAACATTGGCAGGAACCCATTATGAAACACGCCCATATTTTGTGAACCATGATTAGCTGGTCTTATTATGCAAAGGTTGCAAAAACAAGGCTGCTAATGAGCTCCTGTACAAAAAGTATTTGAGGCAGTCGGCATAGATTACTTTGAGCCTGTAAGGGTTAAATATTTATAACCTAAAAGAACAATAATCATATGGTCCACATTTAATTATGATGTCGTACCATAATGTCAGCCAACGAGTTTAAGACCTCTGCATTAAAAAAATAGTTTTAAAGCAAGCTTAAGTAGTTTTCTGAATAACAGTATATTGTGCAGACGACAGTCATCTCAAAGGTATTTGAATAATGTGTTGCTCACAGACCACTGATTGGCTGCTCTGTCATGTTTTGTTTGTCAAATTCCATGTGAAAGTTGCACTGTGGCCAAGTCTGTTTTATGCGCTTTGGTGGATAGCATTTATTTAATAAACATTTATGAAAACTTCCTTTCAGTATCATTTTTTTTAATGGTCAATAAAAAGTGTATTCCAGTTGCATGTAAACTAGCAGAACTCATTTTGAAATCAAAGTATATTTACAAAGGATTTGAGCCCAAGGAATATAATCTTCACATACTTCCTGAGACAGGTGTTGATGCACCACCATTTATTTGTAAGTCACAGAGCTTAAATAAACTGCATAACGCTTTCTGAAAGGGGACAAATTCTACATCATATAAAACACCAGGTGTCTTAAAATATTTTGTAGCTGAAAACATGACGTGGTTACTGAGGTAAGACATTCTAAACTCAATCCATTTTCAGACCAACTTAAATTTAGGCTTGAAACTCCCACGTGCCTTCTGGCAAACTAGCTGATATGTCACATGTTCTTTTAAAGAAAATCATCTGTTCCACTCCACCATGAAGCTGTATATCTGGTGATGCAACAGATTAAAAAAGTAGCACGATGTACAGTTTCTCCAGAACTCCTTCAGAGTTGACGTCTTGGTGGCTTCCCTCACTAGTCTCCTTCTTGCACTTTCACTCAGTTTGTGAGACCTGCCTATTACAGACAGATTTACTATACAGTACCATACTGTTTGTATTTCTTAATGATTGATGAAGATTTCGAAGACGCATTCAGTGACTTGGAAATGTTCATGTATCCAGCTCCTGACTGTCTAAAGAAAACTGGCTGTTAAAGTGATGATTTGCCTTAACAATAATCCTTATATTTAGTTTGTCCAATTACTTATGGACTCTGAAAATGGAGGGAATATGTATAAAATGGCTGTAATTCCTAAATGGTTAATGCAGTAATTTTGGTAAACCCCTTGAATTAAAGCTGAAAGTCTACACTACAAGCACAAGTTTCATTTCAACTCCACTGTGGTTTGGAGCCGTGATTCCAAAAGTGGGCTGCCGCATGAGCGGTCATTGAAAATAAATTTCAGTCATTGATTTTAAATTTTGCAATGTTTATAGTGACCTAAAGCCATGGGATTTAAATTGTGTTCTTAATTTATCTGACCTAGTTTAACATAATGTATAACAAAATACTTCATCTTCGTCTCACGTCGATCAAAATTGTGACCCTCTTGCCTTTTACCTACTGGAACTCCTTGAATCATTTAATGATATCATGCACTGTAGAGGGAGAAATATGAAAATCCTTTCCGGTCTTTTGTTGAGGAACATCGTTTTTAAATGTTTCAATAATTTTCTCACACATTTGTTGACAAATTGGAGATCCTCTGCCCATCTTTGCTCCCCAAAGACTCAGCTTTTTATGGATACTTGTTGACATAACCTGTTTGAAATAACATCATTATTTAATTTTGTTTAACCCCCTGACTAACCCTAAATTGGCCCATCCCAACCTTTTCTTTTTTTTTTTTGGAATGTATTGCAGGCCTTAAATGCAGGAATGCATGTATTTTATATTAAATGAAGTTGACCTGACAAAACATGGAATATCTTAGTAAATGTAAGGATTACTGCAAGTTTTTTATTTTTCTGATTTGGGTTGTCTGAAGTCTTTATACTTAGGCCCCTATCACACTGGGCTGCGAATGGTGGCGACCTGATGGAGCCGCGAAATTGCGAGGAAATAGGCAAATTTTGGCCAGGTCACACCTGCAGTCACACTGAAGTGGAAGAGCGACACAATAGCGGATGGCTCGTGCATGACGCTCGACACGCACGTGGCGTTCGCTCATCATGTGTGGGACCTCTCAGCGATATTCGGGCCAAAAATGCACCTGGATGCCGACCGGCATTTGCGGGAGTCTCGAGCGACATTCGTGCGCCATGAATGAACACATGAATGACTGAATGAATAGATGAATGACACGTGGGAATGTTGCTGGACACCTGCGTGAGTGTCATGCAACACTCGGACAACATTTATACGTGACAATTGAGACATCAGGACCAGACACGGCGTCAGAATTCCAGTTTTGAATGGGTCAAATCAATTGTGGCTGTGCCTTTTAATTACATAAAATAATATAACCTGCTGTTTAACTTACTAAAACACAGCTGACTGATATAGTACTATTACTATGTGTGGTTCATAGTGAGTTTGGTTGCTTTATCTGCGGCCGCTGTCCGTGGTCCTGATAAAAACATCCGCAGGCGAGTGGTTCTTAAACACAAATTGAGAACGGTTCAGGTCGGGTTCCAAATGTGATTGCGCCACAGCGACGCCTGTGGAAGTATGTCGGGAATGCCTGTGTCGCACGATTTTTTTAGAACATGCTCAAATCTCAAGCGAGCCGTGTGCGCCACCCTGCGCCGCCATGCAACGCCCGCGACGGGTGTCGGAATCCCCGTGGATGCGCCGGGGCATTCTGGGGACTCCCACGGGAATGCCGTTCGCATGGTGTCCCAGCCCAGTGTGATAGGCCCTTTATGCTTTGCAATACCCAGCATTGAAACACAAAAATTGGACATTAAAACAATATACAAATCAAAAGAAATGGCCACAGTCAGGAACAAGACAAAAATCAACATCCCACACAATTGTGCTCACAGTGAGTTAAATAAAATAAAACCATCTAGTAATTACAGCTAGTTGAAAAAGAGTGAGTTTTAAGCTTCCACTTAAACCGAAGGTGACTGTCTCATTTCAGCGGGTAAACTGTTCCATAACACTGGAGCATGGTAGGCAAAGGCTCGACCGCCTGTCCGCTTTTTCTTTACGCGAGGAACAACCATTCAGCATTTTAAAACCGTATTGTAAAACCTTAAAATCTACTCTTGCTTGAACAGGCAACCCACAAGTTCTGAGGATGTGTCAGAGATCTGTCCCAGTCAACCATATCAAATGTTTTGCAAAAATCAACATTGGCTGCAAAAAAAAAAAGAAAAAAAAAGCACGGCCGATATTCACGCTTGCATTTATTCACACACTATAAACATTCTCTGGTGTAAACGTGCATTGCTCTCAGCCTGGCGCACTTTCTTGTGATGGATTTTGTGCCCTCTTATTACAGCGCAGTTAAGACTCAGAAAATACATTTTTCTGACTACTTTATGAAAAATTGTTGGACATAAACTTATACCGTATTTGCCTGAATATAAGATGTTTTCTTTTCCTGGAAATACATCTGAAAAATATGGGATCATCTTGTAATCGCTGACTACTTTTACATGTCATAGACATACACAACAGTAGGTGGCGCCAGAAATGCTTGAAAAGAATGGGTCCCTCTTGCACTACTGTTTATTGACAACCATCCACAGCTGCTAATAACAGGCAAAAGTGATGGTGTGAGGTGCAATATACACTCATGGTGAGGAATATTGCTTCTCTGCATTAGTTACCATTATTTACAGTTATTTACCCTGCTAGTGATGGCCAAATGAGGCCTCATGAAGTGTTCAAAGCAAAATGAAAGGTATTGTGCTCTGAATTGTTCTTTGAAAAGAGACTGCCATCATCTAGTAGGCTCAGAACAAATGTGAAATGCTCAATGAGGCCTCATTTAGCCATCACTAACCCTTGCATTTCTGTTCCCACATCAGAGTGAACTGCTCCCCCGACTGCTGCTGCTGGCATGAAGCGACTGCTGTTCCCCTCAATTTTATTTCAACAATGGACCTATGTTATTTTCACTTATCCAAACACAAGGAGAGTTTTTATCTTAATAAACAGAGCAGCAGATTCACACCACGTTGTGCACTTCTGTCTTTATCGTCGTCAGCACCCAACGATCACCCACGAATTTAGTGACTGACATGATTTGAGGAGCCAAGTTTGGCCAGTTTGCACTGTTTACTGTACTATTGTTGATTATACTACTGCTTTATGCAATAGAGCCTGTTTCCCCCTTTAAATAATTTTATATTCAAATAAAAGCATTTTCTTTTTCAAAAACAAGATTTTGTCTTCAGTAACTAGTTTTCCAAAAGTGAGTCTTGAAAAAAAGGGGTGGTGTCTTATAATTAGGGCCATCTTATATTCAGCCCAAAACAGTACTTTTAGCTGTCCATAACAGCATATTTGATGAGAAAATGAATGACTATAATATTAAAAGTACAGATTTTCAGTTTTAATTTGACAGAATTTACATCATGTGAGCAGTTTAAAAATTAGTGTTTTTTGTGCGCATTACCCCCTGTTTAAAGGACCAAAAATATGTGGACAAACTAGCAACCATAAATTATTTGTAATACTTAGTTACAATAACATTAAAACTTGGTAAATCCTTTGTTGTCAATGCTTCGTCTGGAGAATTTTCACCTTTTTCCACTGAAACGTGTTCTCATATGAAGTCGTTTCATGCTTTGATTAAAAAAGTATTGGATTGTAAATGAGTTTTCAAGCAAAATCATTAAAACCTGCCTCGTC
This sequence comes from Chatrabus melanurus, assembly GCA_900302635.1. NCBI lineage: Eukaryota > Metazoa > Chordata > Actinopteri > Batrachoidiformes > Batrachoididae > Chatrabus > Chatrabus melanurus. Next base: position 7,303 of record OMMV01190720.1, read on the forward strand.
CTGGATTTTGATGTTTTTATATATAATCACAGGTTCTTCTCTGCTGGGGCAACCTCTAAAAACAGCTGCAAGAACAGAGTTAACTTGTTCAACAGTCCTGGGCACAGCTTGTAATGGATGAAGGGCACGTAGAGAAAAACGCCACTGAAGATAAATAATGTCACGTAGAGGTATTCGATCTGAGGATCGTCTATGATGGGTGCCAGCACCAGAAACACTGTAGCGATGAGGACCAATATGGGAATCAAAATGGGAACCTTTGTAGAGAGGAGACAAGAATTATGACAAGAAATGTGACTGTCAGTCAGAGTGAACTGAACAAATGACACTGATGTGAATTTGATGCTGACATTTAGAGAACAGACATGGGAAACAGACCCTGTATGACCTGGGCAGCTCTGGCTTCTTGATCCTTAGATACAGGAGTCCACAAAATGTGATGCCGTAAAAAATCCAGGTAGTGAAGCTGACAACAACAATAAAGAGGAAGATTAGATATGATCAGGTTTATTTAAAAATATGAAGAAATGTTGACGTGCGGTGTGCATCATTTGACTCAGCTTTCACCTGAAGTAGTTGACAATACTCTGGAAGTCTCCAGGGATCAGCACGAGCAGGGAGATGGCTGTGGTGAAAATCAATGCTGGAGATGGAGTCAGTCTGTGGACATGAGCCATGGCCAGAATATCTGGCTGCAAAAAGAACACAAGTCTGAGTGAAAGCCTCCTGCTCTTCAGACAGTGTAAACAGTGTCTTATAGACAACAAAAAAAAAAACATTAAGTTATGAATTGTTGAACAGTGGACTCCCTGATGACCTGTTGGGTAAACATATTTAGGCCCTATTTTGACGGCGGACACAAATACGAGTTGCACAGTGGGTGCAAGTGCATTTGGGACATGTCTGAGTGCACATTGCTACTTAAGCGTGAGAAAAAGCTGGGCACAAAGGGATTGGATTTACTGTGTTCATTAGGCGTGGGTGTGTTGTAGTCTGAAGATAATATCAGCCAATCAGAGTGGCACCCGTCCTTCCCTTTTATACTGGTGAGATAGTGGGGTTTTTGTCCATCACGGACATCGCTTCACTTTGGAACCTCATATCACAGACGTTGATGCCAAATGCTCACAGTAGCGAGGTGCAACAGTTTTGAGCATGGCTGCTTATTAATATTGTCATATTATTCATCATATGTGTGGAAATTAATAAGCTTTTATCAACATCCATGCCAATATCGACCCTGCTTTACCGGTTCTGATTCTTTATTCTGTTATAGAGTCCTGATCAACTTTCTGTGTGAAAAAAATGTAGGCCTACAAATGAAATTCAGTCAGGACCACTTCAGTCAAAATGAAAGCTTTATTTTATTGCATAATTTATATTTGGCGGTGTGGCTCTGTTCTGGGACCTCCCTACTCCTCCACACGCTTCTGTGGAAAAGCCTGCAAGCAGAGAGAGCTCTTCTCTGCCCTCCATGCGCATACATGGAAAGGCTATCGCAGGGAGGCAGCAGGAAGACCCCAAGCCTGAGGAACAGAACAGAGCAGGCAGCAGTGACAACAATACAAGAGCAACAAAGTTGGACAACAAAGAACAGGGGGAGCTGGGGAGGAGGTGGGTTTGAATTTAGCTTGGCGAGGAAGCAGCTATGCTGGCTTAAGCAGTTTAATAGGGCGCTCCATGAGGAATGAACCAATTGAAAACGTATGCGGAAGTCAGCTGAGCGATCAGCTGATGTGGGCTGAATTTGACTTACATGGCCTGCCAGAACTAAGCGACGCTCGATGAATGCTATTAATCAGGTGGCATAGCTCAAAATTTCAGGACAATTGTTCAGCTTGTGATAAAAGCATGACATTTTTACCACAGTTAGTACACACCACAAGGTTTCTTTTCAGATGTGGAAGCAAGTTGGATTTGACCTGTGAGGACCATGAGAGGTCAATAAAGGATTACACAGGGGTCGAAATGTTAAAATCCTCCAATCATATTGAAAAGTATACCATATTAGTTGCCTGATCATAAAGAGTCTAAAAAGGTATATTTTGGAATATCTATGGAGTTATGGGGTAAGAACAGCAAAAATGGTGACAAAGGTCAATTTCAGTTTGTACAGGGGTCAAAAGTTAAAGTTGCTCCAATTTTGGTAAAGAGTGATTCAAATTACTGGTTGAGCTAATATGACTAATAAATGGAATAGTTTTGACTTTGTTGAATGCTTGGGCTTCAAACTAAAGGTCAAACAAGGTCAATGTCCATTGGATACATTGACATATGACATATGTTTCCCCGTAACGTGATAACTAAGCATAACAGATGGTGTAAACTTTTCCTTTTTAACACTCTATTAGCTCAACCAATAATTTGCATCACTTTTTACCAAAATTGGAGCAACTTTAACTTTTGACCCCTGTACAAACTGAAATTGACCTTTGTCACCATTTTTGCTGTTTTTGCCCCATAACTCCATAACATTCAGTCACAAATAGTCCAAACTATACGTTTTTAGAATCGTTATGATCAGGCGAATAATATGGTATATGTTTCAATATGATTGGAGGATTTTTAAATTTTGAACCCTGTGATCACTCATGGTCCTCACAGGTCAAATCCAACTTGCTTCCACATTTGAAAAGAAATCTTATGGTATATACTAACTGTGGTAGAAATTTCAGCTTTTATCACAAAATGAAGAACTGTTTGGCTGTGCTGCCTGACTATATCCAGTGTTTCCCCTCGAATTTTTTTTTCAGGCCCAGTGGTAGATGTAGTAGATGTCAGCTTCTGATGTCTTGACACCTATTGAAATCTCTTTTACTGCTGATGCAGACAGTAGCGGCAGTTCTTAACGTCGAGCTGCTGTCAGCTGACCGCCAGTAAGATCAAAAAATAATAATAAGGCGATTACCAAGCTGTCAAATCACTATAAAATAACATTTATTCCACAGAAGATGGTTTGTGTGAGAGAATACCAGAATCAAAACGCTGCAGATGCTCTGAAATGATTGACATCCAAATTAATGGATATTTGGCGGTATTTCGCCTGGCGGCCCCGCTAGGCCTATAACACTGTTGGGGAAACACTGCTATCAGTTACAAGGAATTTGCTGACTTTAGCTGACAGGTGCTTTAAAGAATGTCTGCAGTGCATCTGAGGCACATTATTTTAAAGTATGCATATTTGAGAAGGTCTTAATAATCTTACCATGTGTCCTTCCCTTGCAGCGACAAAGCATACACGCCCGCCACTAAAGAAAGTCCCGTTCAGCGAACCAAAAGCAGATAATGCTGCAGCCACAGACATGATCCACCCCCAGCTTCCAAACATCTTATTCCTGTGGAAAAACACCAAATTGTCCTTTTTCTACTTTTAAAATCATGTGTCAATGCTGAGTTTATGTGAGAAGCGTAGGTACATTATTCAAATATTTCATCACTTTTCAGGTTATTTATTGCAACACAATTTCTAAGCTTGAGCATATAAACTGTATTTTTATCATCGCACGTTGTGAAATTCACAGTTCTTAACTATTCTCGTCTCAGAGTGCTTTGTCTCGTGGTTGATGAGATCTAAGCAGCAAGCTGTGAACCAGACAAGTCTCCCGCCCAACTCTGGGTACTCTGGATGACTTGTAAGATCATCTGTCATTCAGCAGCTGCCTTGGAGTTAGTTGTAAGTTCTGTTTTGGATTATAAGCATGCGTTACTGGCTGCTAAGAGGGCTTATTACTCTGACTTAATTAGCAAAAACAAGCATAACCCAAGATTCTTGTTTGATACTGTGGCTAGTCTTATCCGGGGACCGCCGTCACCAGGTTGTTCACCATTTACAGCCCAAGAATTCCTGGACTATTTTGAGGAGAAAATTGAGGATATTAGGTCAAAGATATCTAACCAGACTTTGGCCTCATTGGCTGACCCTATTATTAATGTTAGCTCCGAAACGAAACCAACCCTCGATCAGTTTGACATTATCTCGCTTGGTGCGCTGTCGAAGCTTGTTGAAAATACTAAAAACACCACTTGTCTACTTGACCCGATACCGCCTAAGTGCTCAAGGACCTGTGGTCTTCTCTTGGACCAGTTATACTGGAAATCATTAATCTGTCGCTAACATCGGGTTCTGTCCCTACCTGTTTTAAATCAGCTGTGATCAAACCTATTCTTAAGAAACCGAACCTTGATCCGGGT
>OMMV01190724.1:0-10251 GCA_900302635.1 Chatrabus melanurus
TGAATTCATAAATGTGTAACCATTTATGCTTAATGTGTTATTAAACAGGCTGCTTCTTTGCATGCCTATTAATTTTCCCCAGAATTTGACCCTGTTGACCGTGCTGCTCTCTGGGAATTAGCGGGATTCCCAAGAAGTTGTTGAACATCACAGCCAGCCTGTTCACAGACACTGAGTGCTGTGTGGAGAGGGAATCAGTTTTTCTCAGTGAAATCTGGTATTCATCAGGGATGTGTTCTGCCTCTTACTGTCTAATGCTTGCATGGACTGGGCGTTGGGTTTGTGATTGTCCTTGATCAAGACTAGAATCCAGGCTTAAATGATTTCCTGGATTTGGCCACCAGATGTGTATCTGAAAGTGGCAAACTTGTGGAGCTTAACTTAAGCAGCAGTCACACGAGGGAAAATGGTGGTTGGAGACCGTGGCCCGACCCAAATAATTGCAACCATGTGCAATCACCTTGCTGTCTCATTGCAACCATGAGTCCTTGAAATGGATGTTGAAGACTGCGACCAGGTCTGTGGCCACTCGCAGTCAGATGGCGATAAACCGGACATAACATTGAGTGTGACGGTGATCCGTGTGCTGTTGGTGTGCAAATGAACAGGGCCAGGTTGGCAATTACATTCAATCTGTACGCAATAATACGGTGAATGACTGTGACAAATAGGGAAACAGCTCAAATCTGTTGCCGTCTCCACGCAACCATCGGCTCGAGGGCATTTATTGTGGATCTCGATGCCAGTCCCCTTACAGCTGTGGAGGTGACAGAACCATGAATGTGGGTCGGGCGGACCAAGTAATAATAATAATTTAAAAATCTGATTGGGTGGGTCATGGGTACATGAAATAAATCATGGAGAAGTAAAATATTTTGTTTCCACAATTTTCTTACCATGTGCAATCACATCGCACCACATGAATTATCACATTCTCACTGTGCCCATCCCATTTTTGCACTGCGCTTTTTCATTCATTCTGCAAGTTATCATGTGTCCACAGGTAGGTTCATCAATAAACTACAGTCAGAAAAACAGCTCTCCAGCCTTAAGTGCCCATCTGTATTTAAACAATTATTCAAATATGCTCTGTCAGTCCATGGGCATGCTTTGAAACAAACCTCAATTTGTTTTAGGAGGTGGGGGAGAATTGGACAGTGACACTGCTGCAGCAGTGTCACTGTCCACTGGGGATTAAGTGGTGAACTCACCTAGGACGACATGCTATGGGACACACCCTGACACCGTTTTTCCATGATGCACCCGACATATTTGTCTCGGACAAGTGTCATAATTGGATCAGAAGTTTTAAAAAAAATTTAAAAAGCACTGCGAGCTTTTTTTCCACAGGAAAATTGGCAGCAATGGCATTGTTTGTTTTGGGTGAACTCACAATATGCGTCTGGCCAGTGCCAAAAAGAGACACTTGGAGATTGAACAGGCTGATCCGGCTGGCTCAGCTGTTGGACTTAGCCTGGACTCTGTGGAAGCAGTGACAGACCAGAGGACCATGTCCATGCTCAGAGCAATCCTGGACAACACCAGCCACCCCCTGCACACCACCTTTACAATGCAGAGGAGCTCCTTCAGTGACAGACTGCTGTCACAGAGCTGCTCCACAGACGGGCTAAGAAACTGTTTTGTACCACGTGCCATCAGATTGCACAATGCAATAAAGGAGGGGGTCTGGATCGTGATGGGGGGTCACCTCCTGACTGGTGTGCCTGGTTTTTAGTGTTTTTCTTTTAATTGCCATTTGCACATCACCTTCTTATTCATTTATCTATTTATCTTTTTTTTTCTATTTTTATGTATTTGTGTATTTTTAGTGTTGTGATGTGAGTGAGGGATGTATGTTTGTAAGCAACAGACTGCATTTAATTTCCATCAGGATTCATAAAGTATTTACCTATCTATTTATCTGGACCAGGCCGAGCGTATACGCAAGCAAGGTCCGGTTTGTTTGAGGGTGAGCACTCTGGGCCGTGGCCAGGGAAGGCCTGCTGGCACGGGTCTGGCCCAACTTGCAGACCAAGCGGGGAAGATACAAAATACTGATGAGACCAGTTTTCTGTGGAGTGAGTGCTCACTTGCTGGTGAATAAAAGGATGTTTTATATTAAGCTTTCTAATTGACAGATTTCCAAAAGGAGTGTTTCTGTGGTGCAGAAAACAGAGCAAACATCTGTTTACTATTATTACTACTACTTGGATAATCCATCCATCCATTCTCAATACCCGCTTAATCCAATCAAGGGTCACGGGGTGCTGAAGCCTATCCCAGCAGTCATTGGGCGAGAGGCGGGGTACAACCCGGACAGGTCGCCAGTCCATAGCAGGGCCAGCCAAACGCACCCACACACACCTAAGGCCAATTTCAGAGTCACCATTTCGCCTAACATGCATGTCTTTGGAAGTGGAAGGAAGCCGGAGCACCCGGAGGGAACCCACGCAGACACGGGGAGAACATGCAAACTCCACACAGAAAGGAACTGGACACGGTGGGAATCGAACCCCAGACCTTCTTACTGTGAGTGCTAACCACTGAGCCACCGTGCCGCCCTACTTGGATAATCCAGTCTTCAATTCATTCAGCAACATTTGGGTTGAAGCGGGTCTGATTTCTCACCTTATTGATGAATATGAATCATGGTCAGTGTGCAAAAGCTGCAAAATATTTCCTCTTCTGCCGCCACGAGAATCTTATGTGTGCAGCATGATTGATTGATAAATCCTTTATTGCATGAATTATTTGGGCGGGACAGGCTTTATATGGCGAGGTGTGTGAAATCCCGCATATTTTAGCCAAGACAGCAGCGATCAGGAAGGCACTGAAAGCCTGGATCCTACGCTACATCAAAGTCCACATACTAGTCTACTATATGGTAGGCAAAAAGCAGTACGTCACAATCCATCCGGGTACCTTTCAACTATTATTAAATGCACACTGCGTATTCTGACACCTGATGATCTACTGCCTCCATAGTGTGCAAACAGACTACACCATGCTATCTCTTGATGCAGCTGGAGCCTGGTAACTGAAGAACATCCCAGGAAAATTCAAAGAAGATAGATATAAATGAAAATGGTAGCAGGATCTGAAGGACTGTGGTGTTGTACAAATATCCACCAGAAGCTGTTTAAAATTCTGCTTTTGCAAAATAGAAACCTTTGCAGCATGCGTGGAAGTGTGCAACATGTACAGGTGTTGATATTCACTCCAATAAAACAAATGAAATTTTAGATTTTTCACTTCATATAAACATTCATTGCTACCTTTGACCCCACCTTATCCTTTTGATCTGCATGTTATGGATATTCCCAGGAATACTTTATTTCCACTTGCGTAATTTGCAGCAATTTGACCCTTCCTGTCCACAGCTGCTGCAGAAACACTGATTCATGCTCTTGATTTGTCAAGAACTGATTACTCCTGTTTTATATGATCTGACCTGTCACATCGCCACGGTAAAATCTTCAAATTGTTTAAAATGTTGCTAGAGTTCAAACCGAGAAATTTAATCATATTCCTCCTATACTCGTCATTGTCTTCTTGTCCATGTGAGTGCAAACATTAAGGTTTTAATGTATAAAATACTGAACAGTCAAACGTTGTCTTATCTTTCAGATCTCCTAAAGCCTTATGTACCTTCCAGTGTTGTGCATTCTCTAAATGCACAACTACTTTGTGTTCCAAAGTGAAAGAAGAAGGCTAACATGCTTGTCTGTTCTCATTTTCTGGACAACATTAAGTCCTTGGAGATATCTTGTGATTTTTGACCCACGCTAATTGCACTGAATTGAAAAAGACTGGCCAAAGTTGATTAGTCCACATGCTGTCTGAAGATTTCCAAAGGGTCTCTGCTGGATTGTCATCTGAAAGTGTCTGTGATGTCACCGTAAGTTCTTTTCACCTTTTTGCTCAGGGATCTGCACAAGTTTTATGCCCTTCCTGACACAACTCCACATCGCACGGAGAGTGGGCACAGGTGGTCTTGAACCAGGAACCTTCTGTTGTGACAGTAAGTGCACTGACCACTTGGCCATCATGCCGTGTCTATCTGTGATTGCATAAGGCATAAAATGTAGTGAAATATATGTGAAATAGTACACAGACAGACGGCCAACCTGGAGGTGTGCAGAGCACCTGGACCCGCCTTTCACTGACCACCGTTCCTTTCCCCACCGGCCCCTCATTATGGATAATCACTGTTGGGTTTTTATTCAGAATGTGTTGCTTCAAGCGTTTTTCACACTTTACAGAAAGTTTTCTTCCACAGAAACATTTCCTTCAGGTTTTGAATGCACAGGACCACTAAACCATTGTTGTTTTTCCCATCATGCATTGCACGTCCTGAGCCTGTCACACCTCTGCCAAGCTGCTGCAAGCGGCACAGCTTCCATTGGCTTTATTGCACTTAATTAGTAGTTCCTTGATATTACTGAAGATTTCTTTCTGTGCTTTAAACGGGTTCGTGCTAGTTACAATTTCATGGTAAATGTCAACATTATCATGTAGCTGCACTTAGGCTACCAATTTAACATTAACATAATAAGTACAGTATCACAGCTGCTAGCTTAGCTCCAGACTTGTTAATGTGAACTTTAAGTGATTCCACTTTGTTGTGTTAGTTTCCCTGCTGGCTGCACTCTGAGACAAAGTTCGAACATTCTAACTGCATTCAGCTCACTTCGAACACATTTTCTTACACGATGAGACAAACTGAACATGCAGAAAATGAGCCATTACCTTGATTATCCTTGATTGGTCTATGTGGCACAGTAGCTGCTGAGTGACTGAAGTGAGTTTAGCAGTTCCGCGGTAATACTGAAGGATAATGAGGGATGCAGGTGGTCGGGGATCATCGTAAACCTCCCAACAGTCCAAACACACACTGCTCCGCAGATGCTTCTCATGGAGAGAACAAGATTAAAATCATGCATCACTGACTGTGCCTCACAAAGGCCAGCAAGCTGCTGTTCAGGCAGGAAACGATTACCAAAAAAATAAAAGCATGGAAACATGCATCCGGTTTTCCCAAACTGGACACAATGGACCTCGTGCAAGAACCATTCAAACCAACGGTTTAGTTCCCACATTCACCAATTTTCTCAAATTTTGAGTTTCTTCATAGGTACGTACAAAACCTCCAAGTGGTCCAGACCTGTCAGAGGAAATAATCTGCCATCTTCCAAACCTCTGTTCAATAACAGATTAAATATTTCATTAATTTGAAGTACTTTTATTTTGAAAATCATAGATAAAATACATATTCCTTTATCTTTAACTCTACAATTTAAATTGTAATATAATTCTAAATGTAATTGTATTCATCATCAGATTAAGATCAAATGAGATGAACAGGAAAACGGGAAGAAACTGGGTGTTCACCCAGAGCGGGAGATATAAAAACATCCCTGCCACCAGATGGGCTTTAGTCCGATCTGTCCGGTTTGGAGGAGACCTCTGGACTGAAAGTTAATAAGAACATCTCAGAATGTGTCATAAGAGGCTTTGCTGTCTATCCTTCGACTCGATGATGGAGATGTACCCTTGACCTCTCCTCAATCACTTTGCTCTCGCAAAACGTTTTTTAGTCCATTGACATTATTTCCTTGTTTTAGTGCCTGACTCCAACTCTTTTGGGTGAAATGACAACAAAAGCTCATTCTTTCCCCCATTTGCTGGTTTTAGCACATCCCTTAATTCCACTTTTTGCTGTTAAAAATTAGACTTTATCTGTTGAACTCTGATAGCAGGATGTCAATCTCTGAACTCATGCATTTTCTCTGTGGGCGGGGCATGTAGCCATATATGGTCTAATGAGGTGTTGTTGATGCTAATTCACTGCCATCGTGAATGTGTTTGGAGTTTTTACACAGGTGGAATTCAACAGGTTTACACGTGTCATTAATACATTTTTCTGAATTTCAGCGCGTTTCCTGACTCTGGGGTGTCGCGCTAATATGGGGGTGACCATCCTCAAAAAGGTGAGAGAAGTTTACAAAAATCTTCTTGCATGAGGCCCTTTCTGGCATAAATCAGGCTGCATTGTTGCAGACTTTAAATCTGCATTAGGATTTGCAGGCGTGTTCTGAGGAGGCCTCCAGGCCAGCAAGCAGAACGGATTTATTGCCCCTGTGCGTTACGTGAAACGGACAGCGCTCTCCTGCCTTCACCGGTAAGAAGTGAAATGAGAAGAGAAAAGCAGAACCTGCAGAGAGGCTGAATAAATTGGTCTGTGACTGTAAATGAGCGAGAAGGAAGGATGCATGATTTAGTAGTTTTTGTCGAACCACTTCAGGGCGGAGAAGCTGGTCGTAGCTATTACGCTCTCCATCACGCCGAGTCCCTTTGGACGACGCACGATGAGCTCCGCCGCTCCTCTAACTCATCAAAGTGCTGCATCAGAGCCGCTGGTGTATCCGTGGATACAGTCAGTTAGCGTTATTGTACTACAAGCTTCAATGATCCTCTTCAATTACCTTCCTGCAGGAAGTTCACTTACATAATGCCGTAAATTATCACCAAATCATCGACATCTCATTTTTCCAGACGTCTCAACAGAAGGATATGATTGTTGTCAAACACCAGGCCTCGCTGTTTCCACGGAGGACGTTGTAGGTAGCAGACATGTGATGTCACAGCAGCAGGTGAGACTAAGACACGCCCCTTAGAGGGCCAGGATATTGATGAAAATTAATGCAAAGAAAAGAGGAACTTTTCAAAATATACTTGTTTTATTATAGGCTGTAGCTCATTGGTCACATGACCGTGGGGTCTGGTTCACATCTGGACGTCATGGACACAGGACTCGGTAATTTAAAAACAAACTAGATTTCTTTATTCATTTTTTTAAAACATTGATCAGCCTAAAGTTAGATGTTTTTCACACTTAATTGTATGCAACTTAAAATATTAATGGATACGTTAGTAACTAATGTGGAAACGCTTCTTTGACATCCATACCTGTTACATAGCCCCGCCCACTGTGCGAGTATGTAAGTTTGGGGTGTTGGTGTCTTCATGCAATGTAATATTTGAAATTATGCGCATTTAAAGAATTTGTCAATTTGCAAAATGGAGTTTTCTACCAAAACAAACCACAACTTTGGCTGAATGACATGATACAAAAATAAACCCCAGTGATGTCATTTTAAATTTGGGGTGTGAAATGAGCTTTAAATTTTTTTTTTAAATAATGATAATTATAATGATAAGAGAACTCCGGTCATCCATTAGTTTGTTCGAAATATGACCAAAGCCGTGGCGTGAAGTCATGCTGACGAGGAGAATATAAGCTTCCTGATACGAGTCCAAAACATTCAGTGACTCTCTGAACCTAACGCTCTGTGCACACTTTAAACAATCTTTTATTTCAGCTTTATGGAGCCAAACATTGCAAAAATGCAAATAACAAGAAATGGTAAATCTCAGTGACGTCATTAAATCTCAGGTTTTACTGCAGTTCTCGCACTTCGCGTTCTGATCACGTATCTGGTGTCTCTGTTTTGCTTCTCCTCGTTATTGTATTTTTCCAGTGAATTCTCTAACATTGTGCTTTTATTATGAATCTTCTCTTCCTTGCAAGAGTACCTGGCTGCAGATGCCATGAAGTGTTTGGAGCTCCTCAGTGACACGTCAGCTAACCGGAAACACGTTCATAATGTAATTTATAAAAATATGTTTATAATTTATGTTTAATAATACGTTAACAGTGGTTTATAATTTAATTCATAAAAATACCTTGTTTCTCAAGTTCTCAAATAATGTACAGACCAGTATTAACACACTTAATCGTAAAGCATCCTTACAACTACATCTTACTACAAGTTTGTTAAAACTTGCAAATATGCATAAATATGTATAACAGTTCCATAGATGGCTATGATTTTTTTTTATTAATCTTTAAACTCCTTTTTTAAAACACATATATATGAAGTAAATGCATCACTGTATAATTTGTTTGCACTGTACATTTACTTGAATTAAAAGTAAAAAATGCAAAATGTAAAAATATGATGTAATATGGATTTCTTGTTTGTCAGAAGGACTTTGATAAGGGTCCACACAGGTGGACTCAAAAGGATTGACAGGTATGACGAGTTTTCATGTATTATGGATTATCAGATATTTTACATTCACAACATTAAGACATTACTGTTAATAGCAACTATAAACCTTTTTATTTCAAAGTTACACGTAGAAACAATGCTGTTATATTTACACTGTTATATTTTATTTTTTACTTGTAGTAGAAGTATGAACACGGAAACAAGTGAACAAATCTGTAAAATATGTTCAATTGTCATTTTGGATTTACAATGATAACATCGAAAAAAAACTTGTCACATTAAAAAATAAGCACCTAGTCCCTCCCACCCTCCATTATAGGTCAAACATAGCATTGAACCGAATACCCTGCTGGTCAACACATGCCTGAAGAAACAACTCCATGTCCTCAGCACACTGAAACACAAAGAGGAAGGAGTCCCTTGCTTCTGTGTCTTCTCCCTCCAGCATGTCTCTTAGAACCCTCTGCTGGTCCTCTTCATTCATGGACAGATATCTTTGTGTGCCTACATGCCCATGGAACAGTGTCTTATTACGAACAACCCACTGCACTGCAATAGGAAGATCTTTAACAATTGCTGGCTCCTGTGTCAAGCACATGGGGATTAAAAACATTCTCTGATGCAGAACAGTTATTTTAACAACAAATTAAAAATCGCTAACCATTTAATTACACTAGTGGTTAAAGTGAATACTGACCTGACTGACCTCCGGTAACTTACGCTTTCTAAGTCTGAAAATGGACGCATGTTGTCCTTGAAGCACAGGTTTTGTGTCCCCTCTCCAGTGTGCAAAAAGCTTACCACAGCTTAACAGAAAATTCTGACATTGTTAATGTGTCTACACCTTGAGACAATATTGTATGAAAGCCAACGGATAAATACCTCCTGAGATCAAAGTTCTCCATCAACAGCAAGCAACACCATTTCCACAAGGAGCGCATGTCTGACTGTAAAATATCGATATGAAACATATTTAACAACTTTCAGAAAACTCAAGACTCCATTGCTCTTTTATTACTTTGGAATAATCAAAAGGTGCATCCAGCGCCACATAGAGAGCACACTGTTTGGGAAAAAGGAAAAAAAAAAATTGGAGCTTAATTTAACTTTAGTAAGAATCTCAAGAAAAATCTGAATAACAGAAAAATCACCATCAGCATGAAGATGCCACAGTGGATTCCAAAGTCTTGGCTCGGAAAGCCTTTTGTTATTCCAGTGAAATCCCTTCAATGAAGACCAGCTTTATTTCTGTAATTCACCAGACATTCACACCATTACATACCTCCAAGTCAAATCATCTTCTGGAATCATCTTCACTGCAAGATTCCTTTTTTGAAGACATTGTTTCAAACACAAGTTAATAGACATCATCATGATGGGTGCGACATGTTCATTACTAAGTGCAGCCACTTTAGGTACAGGCCTTTAGAAACATGGCCGGGATACAATTAACAGAATGTGGAAATGCAGTCTGAAAATATTCTGTCTGAATCAATCTCCACATTCCCAAAGTAGTTGCTCGCATCGTATGTAATCATGTGAATGTCTGAATTACATAAATAAAGCTAGTCTTCATTGAAGGGATTTCATTAATGAGCCTTTATTTTCTCTGTAATAACAAAGGGCTTTCCGAGCCGAGACGTCAGCCGCAGCCAGGTACACATGGTCCCCACAGCAAAACGGCTTCTGATTGACAAATATTTGATATATTTCTGTTTATATTTTGCCTGAAAATAGCCCATATTTCTACTGCGTTTAATCAAATTTTATATTCAAGAAAACTACCCGCCCTACAGGCGGGATATAAAGTAACAGGTACTTACATTTTGAAGCATCTACTTCTGCATCAGTATCATCACGACCACACTCCACTCTCCTGTCACACAACTTCAAGGTCCACAACGTTGTTGATAAAAATGTCCTCTTTCTCTTTAGATTTTTATGTTGTCCGCACTGCCAACACGGCTCATGGCAACATAAAGTTGGCCATGACTAAAGAAGTCCCTTTTTCGATAGATACCGACACTTTTCACAGTCTGACCCTGAGCTTTACTGGCTGTCATGGCAAAGCAGGGATGAACTGGGAACTGCTTCCACCGCATCTGAAATGGGAAAAGGTTTTCAGAAGGAACGTTGGGAATCCTCGGCATAAAAAGTCTCTTTCCTGCATGGGCTG
>OMMV01190753.1:0-14188 GCA_900302635.1 Chatrabus melanurus
TTTATACGATGATTGACAGATGAGCAACAGTAACGTAATCATCCACGTCACTAAAGAGCGCCTGGGTTGAAGTCGTATACTACAAACATGGCTGCCGCTGGAGAGGAGCGTTGTGTCGATTCTGCCATCGACTCTGTTTTACAAGATGTAAACAGCGAATTAATTTTGAAATGTGAACAGAGAAACGCCATCAAGGCATTTGTCGATGGAAAAGATGTTTTCATTTTCAACTACTTATTCCAGCGTGCATGCAGTTGAGTTCTGGCGACTACAAATATGCGTCGCTTAACATACGTCACATCCTACGTTGCTCTGGTTGGTTGTTGGTCTATCCAATAGAGCGAAGAGGCATATTGTTTTCCTGGTTCGGTTGAAACACGCCCCATAATCACAGCCCAATGGATCAGTATCAGACTCACATTCTGACTAGAATTGTGAGGATGACGTAGTCAGGCTACCTGTTTGTGTCCTTGGACAAGAAACCTCATGTGCATTGTTCTCAATGGGTAGCAGCCTTGGCTCGGGAAATAATCTGAGCCAGTCTGACATCTCGTCCAAAATAGATCTGCAATGCTGATTCATCTGATCAAAATACACATTTCCACTGTGTGACGGTCCAACCCAGATGGCTCCAAGAAGTCAACACCACTTGTGGACAAGGTTAACATAAGGCTTCTTTTATTGCACAGTAATGTTTTAAGCAGCATTTGTGAATGTAACTCTGTATTGGTGTCCTTGACAAAGGTGTCCCAAAGTAATCCCTTGTCCATGTGGCCATATCAGCTGTTGATGAATGATGGTTCTGGATGCAATGCCGTCTGAGGGATCAGAGATCGGGGTGTTCAGCTCAGGCTTATGCCCTTATTCTTTATGCACTGAAATTCCTCCAGATTCCTTGAAGTTTAATGATATTATGCACTGTAGAGTAAGAAATATGCAAATCCCTTCCAATCATTCTTTGAGGAACATTGTTTTTAAACATTTCAATAATTTTCTCATGGATGTGTTGACAAACTGGAGATCCTCTGCCCATCGTTGCTCCTCAAAGACTCAAACTTTTGTAGATACTGCTTTTGTATCAAATCATGATTATATTCACCTGTTGACATCACCTGTTTGGAATAACATCATTATTTTTTTATTTTAATTAATCAATTAATGCATTTATTGTAGCTAATTACTATCCAAAAATTGCCCCGTCCCAACTTTTTGTGTAATGTGTTGCAGGCATGAAATACAGGAATGAATGTATATTAAAAAATGAAATGAAGTTGACCAGACAAAACATGAAACATCTTGGGTTCATACTGTGTGCAATGAAATAGTCAAAGTAAATGTAAGAATCACTGCAGGGTTTTTTTAAATTTGCATTTTCAATACTGTCCCAACTTTTTCTGATTTGGGGTTGTATTTCAAGGAATTGGTTAAAGATACAACTCAACTTTTTCTTTATTGTGAAACACAAATTCCAAATTATTTTATTTTGTAAACCTGCATATTCCAACTTAGGGATCACGGGGGGGCACTGTACCAGCAGTTTTTAGACGAGAGGTGGGATACACCCTGGACAAGCTGCCCGTCTATAACTCTTTCACACTCTCACTCACACCTTCAGTCAATTTAAAGTTTCCAGTTTGCCCAACCTGCATGTCTTTGGAGTTGGGAGAAACCCAGTGCACCCAGATGGAACCCACGCAAACACAAGGAGGTCATGTAAAGTCCACACAGAAATACTAATGAAATATAAATACATATTACACATACATACATATTAGTGAAATGCAAATATGAAGTCATATATGAACTTTGTCTTGGTAAAACAACCTTTGAACTTGGTTGACCATGCAAGATCACACTTAAGGTCATAACTTTTTATCACTGTTTAACTCAAATAAGTTGGTGTCATTATGGATTATCTCACTCACTCCTATCCGACTGAGTAGGTCACTGTGATGGACAATCTCTCTGTGCCCTTTGACAAGACACTTCGCTTGCACTGTCCCAGTCCACTCAGTTGTAAATGGGTACCAGCCTTGGCAGGGGAAGCAGCCTGCCATGGAGTGGTGTCTTATAGACCCTCAGTCACCTCACACTGCGTTATCCATGGATAAGCGCCGACACCGATGGAAGTCAGGGCCTGCATAGGACTTACTTCAACATAGATTAAATATGGTGGAAGGGTTATGTTATTATCAAGGATAAAGTAGTGAAGGTATACATCACCTTTCTATTGGTCACATGACTTTTGACCTTGGTTGACCTTGATAGGTCAAATTCAAGGTCATAGCTGTTTAACTCAAATAGTTTAGAGCCAAACTAGATTAAACATGGTGGAAGGGTTGTGTATTAAATTAAGGAAAAAGTGGTTCAATTTTGGGCAAAATTGATAAGGCCAGGTCAAGGCCACACAAAACGATATCACTGAATCACAAAAAAATATTTTGCATCACTTGGTGTCAAACATGTAAGGTGCGGGTGTTGCACTCGCTGAACACCCATTGTAATTTTATCTTAATTACAACTTTTTGAGATGAGTGCACATCTGTTTGTGTAGGGAATTTGATGAATGTAAATGGAAATATTTCCAAATATCTGAATCTATATTTCTTAGTTTGACAATGTTATGAATCAAATTCTTGCACCTGGGGTGCACACACTGATTTGGCACCGTCAGTAATCAGCTATTGCTGATGCAGAACAAGCTGTTAAAGCCAAATGATTTGTCTTGATTGCAATAAGTACCCATGGTGTCAATATGCTGATACTGAGCTGATTGCAGTGCTGCTCATGTTGTGTTTTCGAATGTGCCCTGCCACATGGAAATCAAGTTTGAGGTGTGTTAAATTGAGAAGTTTAGCACTGGCAAAGCCTCGACTGACACGATTGTTAACTCTGAATTTGCAAATGGGTAAATAAACTGAATAAAAACTGGGAAAGCCCAGGCAAATTAGACTAGGTGAAAATAGGGAAAATGGGGTTAGAGATTACATGGAAATATGTGTGTAACAGGAGGGTGGTGTTGAATTGAAGGAATGCAAAAGAACAACAATGAATAGAAGGTCATATGACCAAATAAATAATAAACATGATAATAGGAGTGAGAGTGAAGGGGGGAAAGTAAGAGCTTGAGATACAATGTGTCCTTGAAGCTGAAAAATAATTCACTTTGTAATAAAAGCACCAAATTTGGCATAGATAATCTTTGACACATACTAAGCCAAAAACTGGGATATGGGACAGAAGACCTGGAGTACTGCTATTGTCCATTTGTTTGCTCTGTGACCTTGGAAAGTAGGTCAAGGTCAGTCATCATCGAACTCATCCAAGACCTCCATGGGATGCATCTGTGGTACAAATTTGGTGACTGTGCACTCAAGCTATCACTCAACCTTTTTGCGAGTACTGCATTTCACCCGGACGCACGAACGCATGCGCACATGGATGGACAGCATTTCTATGTTCCCCCGTCGCTCTGGCGGGTGACAATAAGGATGGGTGCCACAAAAAATATTTACAGTAAGGGGGTGGAACCTGCGAAAATATTTTAAAAAGTCCATTTTTCAATGAAAAACTCGGCTGATGCCTTGTTGAATGGAGCATTCCATCTTTCTCCTCATGAAAATATTCAACCATTGCACTCACAAATATTGATTATTTATATAACGGACACCTATTAAGAGGATTAGACAAATGTGATTTTGCATGATTGTTGTCATGAAATCAGAAAAAGATGGGAAGGTTTGGAAAAAAAATACAGTGATTCTTACATTTATGTTGACTTGTTTCATTGCAGACAGTATGAAAGAAAGATATTTCATGTTTTGTCTGGTCAATTTAATTTCATTTGTTAATATACATCCATTAGTGCATTTCAGGCCTGCAACACATTCCAACAAAAGTTGGGACTGGGGCAATTTAGGGCACGTAATGAGGTAAAAATAAATACATATATTACTAAATAAATATGTTATTTCAAACAGGTGATGTCAACAGGTAATCAGGATTTGGTATAAACGCAGTATCCACAAAAGCCCGATTCTTTGAGGAGCAAAGATGGGTAGAGGATCTCTAGTTTGTCAACACATGCGTGACAAAATTATTGAAATGTTTAAAAACAGTATTCCTCAAAGAAAGATTGGAAGGGATTTGCATATTTCTTCCTCTACAGTTCATAATATCATTAAATTACTCAAGTATTCTGGTGGAATTTCAGTGTGTAAAGTGCAAGGGCTCAAGTGTAACGGTGGCCAGCAGGAGCTGCTGTGCAGTGAAGTAAACCTCACTCCCCGATGGCAAAAGATGTTCTAGGGACAGATGTTAGAGCCCGTGGGTTTTAGCGTCTTGGTTAGAATGCCTGCTTCCCATGCCAGTGACTGTGGGTTTGAGGCCAGTGAGGGCCGCAGCAACACAGGTTACATTGGTGCCATGACCTGGATGGGAGTGAGATTTGGGGGCGTGAGTGTAACAGTGGCCAGCAGGAGGTGCGGTGCAGTGAAGTAAACCTCACTCCCCGATGCCAAAAGACGTTCTATCGATGGACGCTAGAGGCCTTGGGTTTTAGCCTCGTGGTTAGAACGCCTGCTTCCCACTGCCAGTGATTGTGAGTTCGACTCCAGTGAGGGACACAATGCAGGTTACACAAGTCTAAGCTGAAGACCCGTGATCTTCGATCCCTCAGATGGCACTGCATCAAGATCTGTCATTCATCAACAGCTGATATAACCGCATGAGCAATGGATTACTTTGGGAAACCTTTGTGAAGTACTGCAATATGGAGTTCCATTCACAAATGCCACTTAAAACTTTACTGTACAAAACAAGCCTTTTGTTCACCTTGGCCAGAAGTGGCATTGACTCTGGGCTCTGAGGCATCTGGGTTGGACCATCACAAAGTGGAATACTGTATTGTGATCAGACGCATCACTATTCCAGATCTTTTTGGAAGAAATGGACACCATGTGCTCTGGACCAAAGATGAAAAAAGGACCATCCAGACTGTTATCAGCAACAAGTCCAAAAGCCAGGGTCTGTCAAGGTATGGGGTTGTGTCAGTGCCCTTGGCAAAGGTAATTTACACTTTTGTGATGGCAGCATTAAAGCAGAAAGCAGAAAAGTGTATTGAGATTTTAGAGCAACATATATTTCCTTCAAGGGGACATCTTTCCAGGGACATTTTTCAGCAAGACAATGCAAAACCACATTCTGCACACATTACAAAGGCATGACTACAGAATAAGATGGTACACTCACTGGATAGGCTTGCCTGCAGTCTGGACCTGTCCCCAACTGAGAATGTGTGGAGAATTGTGAAAAATGCAACAATAGCCTCGTACTGTTGTACACCTTAAGATGTGTTCGCAGGAAGAATGGGACAAAATAACATCTGAAACGTTCCATCGCTTACATCTTCAATGCCAAAACATCATTTAAGTGTGAGAAGGAATGGAAGCATTACAAAGTGGTAAATGCTTTAGCATCCCAACTTTTTTGGAATGTGTTGCAGGCCTTAAATGCAGGAATGGA
Source organism: Chatrabus melanurus (assembly GCA_900302635.1). Taxonomy (NCBI): domain Eukaryota; kingdom Metazoa; phylum Chordata; class Actinopteri; order Batrachoidiformes; family Batrachoididae; genus Chatrabus; species Chatrabus melanurus. The sequence goes on from OMMV01190753.1 coordinate 5,524, forward strand.
TGTATATTAAGAAATTAAATGAAGTTGACTACAAAAAACATGAATTATCTTGGGTTCATATTGTCTGCAATGAAGCAGAAGTCAAAGTAAATGTAAGAATCACTGTTTTTTTTGTTTGTTTTGTTTTGTTTGTTTATTTGTTTGTTTGTTTTTGTATTTTCCATACTGTCCCAACTTTTTTTGATTTGGGGTTATACTTTTTGATAGTGAAGCTGCTTTCACACCTGGCTGAGTTTGACACCAAATTTTTCCGAGTTGCATCTCAGCACGGCTTATGTGTATCCTGGGGGAGAGGTCAGCATACTGATGACCATCGCGTTAAAAAGTCTCGTACGTCTCGTACTTTGTATGGAGGTCGATGGTGACCCATTCATTATAAATGGGGACAATTCTTGCGCTCGGCAGCCGATTTCACAGCGCAATGATTAGACGGCAGCCGAACGAAAATCTGGCCAAAATCAACATATTTCAGTGACATTCCTGGGGTTGCAGAGGTGTCTTTTTGATTGATCGATTTAGGATTAATGAAACACGATTCATTAAATCCGTATGTGTCTCCTGTCACAGTGCACATGACTCACTGAGCTCTCATTCAGCTCATTCGCTCCCATCACTTCCATGCAGCGCATTGCGCTGCGGTTGCACTCAGTACACAGCACAATGCATGTTTAAAAAGAGCTTTAACACACTGCTTTGCATTAAATACAAATAACAAGGCTATTTATTAACGCAGAACATCAACAGTCCATTTCACTCTGACTGTTTTGGTGCTGACACACACTCGCGGTGAAAGTAAAAAACAATAAAATAAAATTTAAAAAAAATCACTCTCCTTTCCGTTTCTGATATATGGCATATGTGATGTAAACTTTTTACCACAGCGCTTTCCACATAAATAAATGAGTTTTTCCGTGTGTTTCCTTGCTGCTTACAGAGACTGTGCAGCTGCGTAGCCAGAGGGGTGAGGGGTGGGAATGCCCCCCCAACCCCCTCAGAATAAAGATCCACGTTTGAAGACATTTTACTTTTTTTTGCACATAACAATACTGTTAACAATAATAATAATAGTGAAAATATTTTTTATTTTTGTTAGCCAGTTATACAGTTTTTGGCCTCCTTAAATATTTATATTTATATATTTCCCCAGTTTGTGTCAGTGAGTGACGATTTCAAATGACAAAGTGGCGCGGAGGCCGAAAATGGCAACCACCAAAAAAGTATGGAGGCCGAAAAGTTTTATGTTGAGGTCAGATGCGAGGCCGATTTTATTCCAAAAAAAGTATCGAGGCTGAAATGAATTTTTTTTAACACTATGCTGATGACCATATATCAAACTTTTTGGGAGCTTGACTGGACTTCCGGCAGCGTCGACTTCTGTACACTTGACTTTGGGTGGCCCTGCCCAGTATCGGCTCAGTGCAACTGGGCATCAAATTTTCACGGTGAGCATATAAACAATTCCTTCAAGATATGAAGAGTTGAGGACGTAGTGTACACCGAGTTTGCCTGGAGTTACACAAGTTGTGCCGGGTCTGCCCTGGGTGGTACTGATCGGAGTGCTGGCGGGGCCGAGGAGCTGGGAGTCCACTGAGCTGCAGAAAAAAAAGACTTTTCCCCGAATTTGCAAAGTGGTGTGCCTGCTCGAGTAGACTCTGCATCGAATGGTACCAGGCAATAGCTGCCTGAGGAAATCAGCCGCGGTGCAAGGACTTGTAGCTTTGCCTGTTAGGGCACGAAATGGCAGAAAACTTGGCCAGATGGGAGAGCTGCTTAATTTCTTCAAAATTTAGTGAGAACTCATAGAGAGATAGATAGCAGTAGGTTGTTTAACTTACCTCCCTCCACTCTTTGGTTCCCACAGCCTGCAAATACAGCACCACCACTGAGAGAGGAAGAAGAGAAAAAGAAGAAGTCAAAGATGAAGGGAAAACAAGAGAAAGTCAATTTTAGTAATTTCCCCAATACAGTGCAATGATCACACTTGCATTATGGATATGAACTTTTGGACTGAAATCCAATTCACTTTGAAGTAATTTCCTGTCATCCTTGTGTTAGCTTGAAATCCCCCAGGAGGTGAGAGATGTGCTCGAGCAAATTGTTGGTACATATATGTTTGTTTTTGATGAATTCTGAATTGGTGTTAGCCTAAAATTGAAGACCAATTACAAGTCACCCTGCTGTTGATAATCTGTGAGCAAAAGGAAGGAACAACATCCAAAATAGTATAAAATAGTGCCATATTGAAAACCGGGAAATATAGTTTGTAACATATTCTCTCGATAGTACAAACACATTCCTTTCATGCAAAGGTCAACTCATTATCAAGGCAGTAACCCTGCAAGATAACTGGCCAGCCTAGCCCTTTTGCCATAATAATTCTCCATGCAAGCTTGGCTAGTGTCCAATAGCTAGCTCTAAATTGGGACTGTTAAACTCATTTGTTTAAAACATTGTATTCTGCGACTATCGCAGACTGTTACCCAGTTTGTGATTGTACTAATTAATTTCATTTTTCAGGTGTAGTTAGGAAAACAAGTATTTAGAAATAATTTTTGTATTTTTGCCTCTGTACACCACTTGAAATGAAACAAGATGTGCTTATAGTGTAGACTTTCAGTTTTAATTCAAGGGGTTTAATAAAAATATCCCATATGTAGGCCCTGAGGCCCGCTACTTATATCTGGATTCCGTAGTGTGAAGCTGAGGAGAGTCTACGTCTCCCTCTGGATGGGATGCCAGTCACTTCCCCAGCCAAGACCAGTACCCATTTACAGCTGGGTGGACTGAGACAATGCAGATGAAGTGTCTTGCCCAAGGACACAGACAGGCAGCACAAGCGCGAATCTAAAGCAGGTCTACATATTGGCAGGCCAGCTCCTTATCGACTGAGCTACCTGCTCCACAATAAAAATATCACATTAACCATTGAGGAAGTACAGCCATTTGATACACAGTCCCTCCATTTCTAGCACCTGCAAGTAATTGGACAATCTAAATAGAAGGATTAGTGTTAATATAAATCATCAATGTTACAGACAGTTTGCTTTCAACAAGTCATGGGATGAATACATGAATATTTCCAAGTCACTGAATATGTTTTGGACTTTGTTTACATCCATCATTAGGAATTCCAAACATGATGGTACTGTATGGTAAATCTGTCTGAAGTAGGCAGTTCTCAAAAACCGAGTGACTGTGCAAGACAGAAACTAGTGAGGGAAGCCACCAAGACACCCATGGCAACTCTGAAGGAGTTACAGGCTTCTGTGGCTGTGAATGAAGAAACTGTGCAAAGTGCAACTTTTGTCTGTTGCACCACCAGCTGTAGCTTCATGGTGGAATGAAACAGAGAAGGATTTCTACACAAGAAAATGTATCAAATCTAGGCTCCAGTCCACCATATGCATTCTGGCAAACTGTAGCTGAAATTCCACACCTTGTTTTTTGTTTTGTTTTTGTTTTTGTTTTTTTTAGAAAATATGACTGCACTACACTATGCAGCTGTATACTGTAACTGGTGATGCAACAGACAAAAGTTTCAGATAAAGGTTTTAACAGTACCATTGTTTGAATGAGCAAACAAAGCCAAAACAGTAGAAGTATATAAAACACACACACCTATCTATCTATCTATCTGTCTATCTATCTATCTATCTATCTATCCATCTATCTATCTATATTACAGTTTTTTTGCATGTATTCTTCTGTAACCACAAATGAATAATAACCACTTCATGCCTTGCAGATATACTGTCAATGCTTCCAGCCAATTGTTGTATTTAAATTATTCTGGAGACAAAATTCAACATATTTTCTGGGTCTGCAACACTCTGGTTAGTGTTTAAAAGTTTATAATGAAGTATTTTTCAGAACGCTTGTCTATAGAGGATTGCATAAGGTAGTTTTTGCATAATTATGCAATATAGTGGAAACAGCCCAAAATATTAATTTATTATTTGGCCATGTGAGGATAAAACACACACACGCACACACACTCATATGCAAATGCATATCCTCTTATGATGTACATGCTCATATTTGACCCCAAGTGTTGCTGTTGTGGATGGACACACTCAGCCACTGTGTGTGCATGGAAACTCAAACTGTCTCGACCAGAAGACAATTAAAACCACATTTTCCTTCCTAATGACCAATTAACAGAACATAGATAGACAGAGGGCAGCAGGCAGGGCCCCGTTTCAGCAACATCTTCCCTGCGATTAGCAGGGCAAGCTTAAAATGAATGGAGTTAGTCAGTCAGTCAGTGAGACAGTGAGTGTATCCACAAAATTATTCAAAGTAACTCCATAAATAAAACTAATGCATATTCATCTCTGAAGTTTTGCGTTCTCATAGATACAAGCGAGGATTAATGAACCTTCTATTTTGGGCCATGTTGACATCTTTTAACATGCAAAATGACTGTAACACAAAATAAAGACAGACTGTCAAGTTGTTTGTGAAGTTGCTAATCAGAGGCCATTCTTGCATGTGTTTAGATGAAAAAATATATTTCTTTGTAAGACTCAGGAATTATACAGTACTGTGAATTGGATTTGTGAATCTGAGTTAATCAGAGATTAAAAAACAAGCAGCAGTGGCCTGGGATTTGGCGGTGAAAGGACCTGACAAACAAGTTCATTCCAAGCAACATGTAACTACAAAATCACACATATGTTGAGAGGTATCTAAATTGTTTCCTCTGAAGGGCCACAAATTCATCAGGATGGAGGGCCATGGGCCAAAAGTAAAAACTGATGTTATGCGAATGACATACACAATTACAATTAAATGTACTATATTGTACAGACAATTAGCATTCAAAATCTAAAATAAAATGTCAAAATTATAAATGAAGAGCTCTTTTCCAAAATGTGATAAACACCAAAAAAAATAAAAATAAAATAAAAAACGAGCTTGTGATGCGATTCTATGGATTACTGATCCTATTCATTGCCACATTTTTATTTTTTTTTGCCAAACCGTGACATATAGGTGTTTAAAATGTACCGCAAATTGCTGTTCCTTTCCAAACCGCGACAAGCGCCACGCCTGTTTTTTGGCTGAATGCCATATCTCCTCTCCACCACAAGTTCCTTTCAAAAATAACTTGTTTTAATAACTGTCACAGAAATATCTAAATTTTGGGGCTTTGTGTGTAAACTAGCGGACGTTTTGCGCTGAAACGCTCCACTTTTACGAGCATTAATTAAACTCACACAGACCTAATGCCACAGATCTCTCTGCACTTACGGACCTTCAGCTGTTTCACCAGTTTTGCAAACTCACAGGGATTCGCTGGTAACCAGCTGACTGGGGGATGAGCTACCAGAATCCTGGAACTGGAGCTGTCCAACATCCTGGCAGGGGGATCAGCCTTATATAGTACAGCTGCTCAAAGTAGCTAGCCAAACAAAACAGCATAGCAGAATCATCTGTCAGGTTTGTGCTATCACTTGACATGGCTGTGATGAGAAGACAATTTAAGTTTGGAGCGACACATCGCTCCTATTCCTCTGCCGAGGGTCACTAAACCAAAGGTGGTGTCTCACCTACTCACAGATTCCTTTAAGAAATGCCTCCTTGTCCTCCCTCAGTGCCATCACATCCCGCTTACCCACCTCTTTATACTGCCCGGAATGTCCACCACAACTCTTCTGGATGATATTCAGACTGTTCTCAGAAATTAAACACCTTCTGTGATTGCAAGCACTGGCTCCTTTCCGGGTCTTACCTCAAAAGAGCTCCACATTCCATTCAATCCATAGGGACCAATACAGTCCTTCTAACCAGGCCTTTCAGTGCCTGTAATCGCGCTGAAATCGCCCAGGACCAGAGGAGTGTCACCTCCAGAGCATTTTGTCAATCAGTGCGTGAAGCTGCAAATAAAAGTAGCTAGCTTGGGACTCAAAATCAACCATTGTCTTAATGATGGTCAGACGACAGTTCCATCACAGGGGCAAAATCTAGCGATCGTCAAAAAGATACACTGAATAAAACGGACGGGTGTGTTAAGAAAAGTTAAAAAAGACAACGTACAATTCATCAATGATACAATATTAGACAGAAAATGGATATCTAGACATGACTTCCAAAGACTCATCCTTCAATGTAACATCATGCAATGCCACAGCATAAGTTGCAGTTGCCCAACAAAGTATCATCTCTATTCCCAAGATAGAGTAACAGCATCTACAGTATTTCTGGTTGTACATGCACATAATGTGAACACTGACAGAGTGATTCTGCACCTATTTATTTTCAGATGCAAGAGGGTACTTCAAAAATTTCTCAGCCTCACCCAGAAACCGTCACACGAGAAAGGGCTTTGTGTGTCAAAGCAAACTGTCCCAGTTAAGCTTGTGATGACAATGTTCTTTGCCTAGCGTGTTAATCAAAGTAATGATTTCTGGTCTAAGCAATTCATATTTTAAAATTACTTCAGTATATATATGTATATATTCTGTATTCTGCTTGATGGTAGTCTGAGGTACTCTCTCATTCTCAGTTTTCTCATAGTCACCGCAACAAGTGATCAAGTTTGTGAGAGCACTGTGGGACTCTCAAACTTATAGGTTGAACATGCTCATGAAAACCTTCTGTGAGTTGTGAGTTTGTCACTAGGCACACAAAATACTCAGATCACTTTTGTGAAATGAGTACTACAACCATCCATGAGGGTTGTTTTCAGTATGTTGAGACTGACTGAAAAGGGCACAGTGTGCTTTCGGACTCATCCGGCTAATGCTGAATATGCTGACAGCAACAGTAACCTGTACAAAGGTTTTCAACTGGGGATTTTTCACTGCTCGGATTTGCACCGCAGGAAAATATAATCAGTGAGTAGGCAGATGTCGACAGCATGGCTCAGGCTTACCAAGAGGCTGAGGGCACTTGCTGTGAGGTGAACCAGATATGTGGTCAGATGGTGGGCGAGTGAGACAGTGGGACGATGGAGCAGCAAAGAGGGGACTAAAGGAGGAAGGGAACATTGTTAAAGGAGAAAAGAAGTAAGAGAGATGAGGAAGAATGGAAGGCAGATGAAGTGAGAGAAACTGTGACGCAACAGTGCTAAACACTAATCCACCGTGTTGCCCGTGACCAGAGGATCAATTGGTTCAATTCCCCGTCAGACAGGAAATTCACCAATGTCCCTTGGGCAATGTCCTTAATCCCTAAATTGAGGACCTTGCATGGCAGCACGCTGACATCAGTGTGTGAATGGGTGAATGTGAGGCATTATTGTAAAGCACTTGAATCATATGGAAAAATGTTATCGACATGCAGTCATTGTTGGATAGACAATTATTTTCCAGATAGGAGTGGATTGAAATTCTGAGGCAGACTGTAATAAATTCCAGCAAGATAAGAAACAAATGGATTTAATGGCCTCAACTCCGTGGGGTCAGGTTCTTCTGGAGACAGTTCTGATCCTGAAAATGTCAGGATCTTTTCATGAAAGTTAGGTAAATACTCATTTGTAAGTTTCAGACGAGATATCTTCTGAACATTTTGTGGTGCTGTGTGGAAAACATGTAACTTCAACCACACCTGCTCCTAATTTCGATCATGCGTGTGTTGACAATATAATAGCATTTATTGTTTTTTTGAGTTATCATGTCAACAACATGAAAGCGATGGACTTCATTCATTCATTCATTCGTTCATTCTGTATCTGGATAAATTTGGATCAAGCTGCTCAACTTTTAATGGCTTCATTGTGGCCTAAAGACGTAGTTGTTCGTCAGTATGTTGATTTATTGTAATTGTTTCTCTTACGATTGTTTTGTTCTTTTTAATCTTATTGCTGTCTGTGTTTTTTATCTTATCAGGGCTGATCAACTCAAAATTATTACTTTTAACTGCAAGAACATTTAGGCTGCGTTCCAATACTCTCCCTTCTCCCTACCACTTCGCCCTTCCCCTACGTATTGCGCGCTCCCATGAAGTGTAGTGTGCCCCATTTCTTTAAGAGATGTAGGGGGAGTGGTCATCTCTCCCTCCAACCCGCCCTTCACATGAAGGGACGTCAGGTGCAGACTTCAAACGGAAGGGGAGAAGGAATTACCCAGAATGCTTTGCAAACAGACAGCGAAAGGAGTCAATAAATGTAAGTAAATATTGCAAATAACACTGCAAAAAATTATAAAATAAGTTGGAACACCTTGTTTTAATGTAGCTGCAATGGAATATATAACTGGTTTGCGACAAAATGCACTTCAGAAAAATCGCTAATGTCGCTAACCGCTAATCACGATGTCATAATATCTTTGTGCAAACAGCGATTTGTGCGCGATAATAAAGTTATTTCTGTCCCAGTTAAGAGTTTAACTTTATAAATAACCCAGCAGCGATGTTTTGGTGCTTCTTTGTTCATTTGATAACAGCAGAGAACTGAAAGTTCCACAGACAGAACAACACTGTAAAAACCAAAGAGTTTAACTTCATGGTTATTATCAGTAAATAAAACATAGTTCCTGCAGATCAGGACAAATAGTGATGATAAAAAGCAACAGGTGTATTATTGTACCACAGTAATGTTATAATATTATTCCAGGAAGTCCTGGACAAACCAGGGAACCGATTAAAATCATGACTGTGTGTTAGTTTTTTTGTAATATTTCTATATCTGTGACAAATGTCTGAACTATGATGTAACTGTTAT
>OMMV01190755.1:0-11195 GCA_900302635.1 Chatrabus melanurus
CCCAATCTGGCAACCCTCGCGGTTTTGTCTGGCAATTCTCACGGTTTTTGATGAGGTTTTGGGCTGGAAAACCTTGCTGGCATCTGGCAACACTGGCTGTACCCCCCTCCCCAAAAAAGGGTGCGACCAAATCATGTGCTGGTGCGATCAACTGAGAAAGTAGCTGGTAGCACCAGTGCTACCAGTGGAAAAGTTAGTGTAGAGCCCTGATGTGTGGATAATTTTGAAACGAAAAATGCAACAGTGACAACCCCACACTGTTGCACACCTCAAGACGTGTTTGCAGGGAGAATGGGACAAAATAACACCTGAAACACTTCATAGCTTGTATCCTCAAAATGTCTTAAGTGTTGTGAGAAGGAATGCCAACATTACAAAGTGGTAAATGCTTTAGCATCCCAACTTTTTTGGAATGTGTTGCAGGCCTGAAATGCAGAAATGGATGTATATTTAAAAAATTTAATGAAGTAGACCAGAAAAAAACATGAAATATCTTGGGTTCATACTGTCTGTAATGAAATAGAAGTCAAAGTAAATGAAAGAATCACTGCCAGGGGTTTTTATTTGCATTTTCCATACCGTCCCAACTTTTGTTTTCTCTGTGCCACTCTGCTAAAAGCTATGACTGGTCAAGGAATCGGGCAACAGTTGTTGTATGTACAGTCTCTCGTAGCGTGGGCTGCAATAAGTCATGATTATTTTTCATATTCAATGAATGGAAGGATTTTTTAATTCATTAGTTAGTTTGAAAGAAATAAGGCTTCTGAATCCTATAAATGTCATGCTGATGTCAAAATTTCATATTCACAGATTCAAATCTAACAGAACAAACCAGAAAGAGAAGTTATTAAACTGTATAATGGCTTCAACGCCTTTAATATGTTGTGTTCATTGCAATATTCACTCCCCCAGCAAATGTTCCTGTTTGTAGAATTGCTAATGCATGTGTAAATCTGTTTCGTAATGTAGACTACTGGTTTGTTCAATAAAGTTAACACTCACTGTTCCGGTCCTCGTGAGAATGCTCCTTTTTACAATATTGTGACACTAAAACAAACCATATTTGAATAAAGAAAAAAGTTCAGAACAATAAGAACAGTCTAAAACACAGAATGTGCAGTCAGGTACGCAGGTATTTGAACAGTGACAATTTTTTTGGAATTTTTCCTGTGTACACCACCACAATTGAGTTCAAACAACACAATCAAGGTGTGATTAAAGGGTCGATGTTCAGCGTTAATTCAAAGGGTTCAATAAAAATGTATTCATCATGAAGGAATTACAACCATTTTTATACATAATACCTCCATTTTCAGACACCAAAAGTAATTGTACAGTGTTTTTCAAATAAATAAGAAAACTGTATTACTCTAACACATTGCATTTGTAGATTTAAACATAACGCAGTTAAAATTTCTCGTCCTGCCAACCCCTTGAAGTCACTGCTTTGACATTTTTATGAGATACTGAATGCATGTTTAACAAGAGTTCATTTGCAAAATCCTCTAAGTCCAAAACAACAAATTTTTAGTTGAGGCCAACATGCACTTGGCTGCTTAGGTAACTATCAGTGTGCAAAATATTAAAGAATTTGAACATACGATTTTCAATTTGTTTATGGAAATCTGTGGATTTTCTAATGCGTTTTCCCTTAAATTCCCATTTTAAATTGCATTTTCCTCCATTTAACAAAAATGGACTTAGAGGGTTTTGTAAATGAACTCTTCAAATGTTTTTCATTGTACCGTATTTTCCTGACTATAAATCATGCATTTTACTTGTTTGGCTGGTCCTGCGATATTACATTTCAAAGCAACTACACATCTACATGCGTGACAACTGAAAGCTGCTCCTGTATACTGATATGAATGAGGTAATGTCTGATCCACACTCTGGAGCAGAAGGTGGCGGTAATGCACCATTAAGCTGGATGCCAACCACAGTAAAACAAGAAGAAGAATATGATGATGATGATGATGATGATTATGATCTGAATGAGGAGGACGTGCTGGGTCTTAGAGAATGAGTCAAATTAACAAATGATGCTCTCAAACTGAAAGACCACACTCTTGAAAAAAGAGAGGGAATAACCTTCATACTACTCTGCACTCGACTTGTTTGCACTTTGTGGGACAGCCAGAGGACAACGAGGAAGACAGCTAGGCTAAGGTAAGGCTAACTATAATGTTTTAAAAATGTATAATCAAAAAGTTTATTTACATTTAATGAGGTTTAAAAAAGTTTACTTTTAGTGAGGTAAACATGCACACCTTTAGTTCCTTCTTGACGTTTTCAACTGTTCAGTGGTGACGACAAGCAGTTTACTCTTGAGATCTTTGTGCCTCATACAATAACATTAATTAGCCCGTTAGCTTCTGCTCGCTAATGTGGTGTTTGTATTATAAATAAATAATGTGTCGATTAAATTAATTTTGCATCTTGCTGCATGCGACATATATGGTTTTTTCCTCTTCATGACATATTTTTGGACGCATGCGACCAACACTCCAGTGCAACATATAATCTGGAAAATATGGTATGAGTACTATTATTAATACAAATCATCCCTTTTAGAGCTATTTTTCAAGTCAGGGGATGGATGCATGAACATTTCCAATCACTGTATATATATCTTGGACTTCATTTGCATCAATCATTAAAAAATATAGTACAGTTCTGTATGGCAAATCTGCCTGGAGTAGGCAGTTCCTGTCATGCACCAGGTTGTAGACCCCCCTGCAGTGAAAAACAATGTTGAGTGATGTTAAAAAAGACTATTTCGGACCAGGGACAGGCTAAGGTCAAACACAAATAATCAGTCCAAGCATAAGCAGAGTCCAAATCCAGCGGGAGTTACTAAACAAGGAGTTCAGGCTCAGGTTCGGAACACAGAATAACAGTTATTTTGCGACAGTGTCCAAAGGGGTGTAGCAGAGGAATTTTCAGAAAAGCATGCAGCAGGTCATTCAGAAAAATCAGTCCAAAATACACAAAAATATCCTTAAGGTACAGGAAAAACTCGCAGGTCAGGGACATAGCAACAATCAAAAACCACTGAAAACTGGAACACTAGGAACATGCAGAGAACGCGGGGGGTGGAGCTTTGACAATCTGGCGAGGGACACGTGGATTCAAACACCTTATAAACGGAACGCTAATCAAGTAACGGCAGAAGCACACGAGCACAAGGGCTCAGAGAATCAAAACCAGAAAAGCCGGCACATGAGAGAATTACGCAAACATAAATAATAAACAGCCAGAATCAAAAGGAAACCAATATCAAACCATGATTACTGAAGGGACCTAAAAAGACACAAAAAGACATGGAGGAAAAGACGTCGACAAGGGGGAGAAACCAAAACCAGCAAGACCCAGGAGCTTGGAGGATGAAAACCAGGAAGAAGTACATGAGGAAACTATGACAACAAAAAATTACAACGGCCAGAATCATGGGGAACCAATATAAAACTATGATCGCAGAGGGGAAGTGAGAGAAGACACAAAAGGCGTGAAAGAGAAAAAGACACAAACATGAGAGAATAACAAACGTGACGGAGCGCACCAAACCAAAAGTAAACTAAAGAGACACTTTTATACTGCTCCGTATGCTAAAGGAAAATAAAAGCAGAGAAACTACTAAGGTGCTCTGTGGAACACATAACCAGGATGTGGGATGAGAGAGAGAGAGAGAGAGAGAGAGCAAAAGCAGCGGAGGAAAAACTACTGACGCGGGGAAGGACGCATTGAATAACAAGGGGAAAACTCAAGCCACAATGACACCCCGGGAAGAAACCAGTGCTATGGTAAAATAAACAACTACAGGGAGACCGATGGAGTGCTCTAAAAGAGAAGTAACAACAACTAAAGAAACCGGGTCACTGCGAGAGAGAACGAAACAGACAATAGCCAAATAAAGAAATGTCACACATCAGCATGCACAGACCTGCAACCTGTGACAGTTCCCAAAAACTGAGCAACTGTGCAAGAAGGAGACTAGCAAAGGAAAACACCAAGACACCCATGACAACTCTGAAGGAGTTATAGACTTCTGTGGCTGTGACTGGAGAAACCGTGCATAGTGTAACTTTTGTTGCATCACCAGTCACCATTTCATAGTGGAGTGGAACAGAGAAGGATTTTCACACAAGATAACAGATCAGACCTAGGCTTGAGTCTCCAATGTGTCAAACTGTAGCTAAAATTTCAAGCCTTCTTTTTAAGAAAATCCTCTGTGCCACTTCACCATGAAGATGTATAACTATAACTTGACTGGGGAATAGCCTGCAATAAACTAGCGTCCCATCCAGGGGAAGTCATAGTCATGGGGCCCAATCTTGACAGCGTGGCTCAAACGTGTGTCACAAATTCTTTTGGGGCATGTCCAAAGTCTATTTGCTGTTGAGATGGTGTGTAAACTGAGCAAAAAGTGGGCCCTGGGCACAAAGGGGTTGGATTTATCATCTTCATTATTCAAGGGCAGGTTGTGTGCCTAATATACATTCAACCAATCAGAGTCTCACCTGTTATTCCCGATAAACCTTTGTTCACCAAGTGCACAGCAGTGTGGCATTAAGTGAACCCAAGTGAAAGGTGTGAAAAGGATTTCTGGCAAGGAAATGGGCCTGCACGGACAGAGCGCGGCCAGAGCACGTACAGCGTGGACACATAATGCTAGAAGTTGCTATGACAGTTGGATTAGCACGTGAATACTGCATACATTAAAACCTGTTGCATTCGCTATGTGTGGAGTATTTACCACCACACCTAGCAATCCACGTAAAATGTTGTTTCAGTCTTTGAGATGGCCCTCACTTGCAAAATCCTGAATGAAAGGAAGTTTCGAGACCCAACGCCTACAGTACTTATTAAGGTAAATCAAGAACTAGTCCAGTCTGTCTTTAACTGGACATTTGCAGTTGGGCACACTGTTGTGCACTTTGGCACATATTGCATGAGCTTTCTTTTTCGGTTGAGGCTGGATTGTGTGATCAGTGTTTGTAATGTGTTTTTTGTTTTTTATCAAAGCAGGGGTTCTTACCCTCTCCATGTGCTGTTGCCTTGATGTGGTGGGGAGGCTTGTGTGTCTCCATGACCCTGAAAGCTATACCGGAGGGGGTTAAGCCCCTGGTAGGTTTAACCAAGCCGGGCAGGTTTCAGGGTAGAGGCCAGACAAAAAGCAGCACACTGGCCCTCCAGGTTGGGGGTTGGGCGTGGGGCGAACAACTCCATCCCATAAAACAATACGCTGTTACAGAAACGTTAACAACAGAAAGACAGACTTCAACCCTGGTAGAGGAAGGTTCTTCGTTAAGAAGAAATATGATGCTGTGTGATGAAAGCCACAAGGAAGCCACAGAGCTGAAACCCCTTCTTTCAACCAGAGATATCAGGATTGGAACATGGACCGTTAGGACCATGTATGACACGGGAAAGACACTGCAAGTAGCAGCAGAAATGAGAAGATACAACGTAGACTTGCTAGAAATTAGTGAGACAAGATGGATCCAGGCTGGCCAACAAAGATTGACAACCGGAAAGCTACTACTATATTCAGGCCATGAAGAAGACAGAGCCCTACATACTGAGGGGGTTGGTCTACTTCTATCAAGAACACCACAGAGAGCTCTGATTGGATGGGAAGCACATGGGCCAAAACTCATATCGGCTTCCTTTAGAACCAAAAAGCGGAAGATCCAAATGAACATGGTACAGTGCTACGGACTGGCAAATGACAGCGACGAGGAAGATAAGGATGACTTCTACAACAGATTGCAGAGCATCTTGGAACATCTAAAAGGAAAATACATCAGCGTTCTTATGGGGGACTTTAATGCAAATATTGGAAGAGACAACACAGGCTATGAAGAAGTGATGGGCAAGCAAGGTTTAGGAGACATAAGTAAGAATGGTGAGAGATTCTTGGACACCTGTGCCCTGAACAGTCTATTCATCGGAGGAAGCGTATTTCCACACAAGAGGATCCACAAGGTGACCTGGGTATCACCGGATGGTGTGACCAAGAATCAAATAGGCTACAGGAAGTTCAGAAGATCACTGACGGACCTTCGAGCGAGGAGGGGAGCAGATGTGGGATCAGATCATCACCTTCTAGTTGCCACACTGAAACTGAAGCAGCACTGGATGGAAGCAGCAATGAAGAGAGAGAAGTTCAACACCGGTCTTCTGAAAGACCCACTGAAAAGGGAGGAATACACGTTGAATCTGAAGAACAGATTTCAAGTGTTACAAGAACAGAGCAGTGAAGAAGAAGACTTGCAAGACAAATGGGAAAAAGTAAAAGAGGCCATCATAACAACATACCAGGAAGTGATTGGATTGAAGAAGCGCCAGCAGAAAGAGTGGATATCAGTAGGAACACTTTGCAAGATAGAGGAAAAGCGACAAAAGAAGGCAGAAGATTAACAACTCTCGTACAAGGGGAACCAAGGCAAAAGCTCAAAAAGAATACACAGCCATCAACAGGGAGGTAAAGAAAAGCGCCAAGAGGGACAAAAGAAATTACACTGACAACCTGGCTAAAGAAGCAGAGGAAGCAGCGGACAAAGGAAACATGTAAGACCTGTACAACATCACCAAGAAGCTATCCGGCAAGACCAGCAAGCCAGAGCGACCAGTGAGGATAAGGAAAGGAAGATCATCATAGGATTAGAGAAAAGGCAAGAAAGATGGGTGGAGTATTTTGAGGAACTCTTGAACAGGCCGAGATGAACTTGCTCATTAACTGTGGAAAGCCCACAAAGTTGGAAATAAAAAAGGCCATAGTACAATTGAAGAACAATAAGGCAGCAGGACCTGATAACATTCCAACAGAGATGCTGAAGGCCGACATAGACATCTCGGTAGAGATGCTGCACCCACTATTTGAGAAAATTTGGGAGAAAGAGGAAGTACCTGAAGGACTGGAAGGAAGGCTACCTGATGAAGTTCCCCAAGAAAGGAGACCTCAGTGTATGTCCTAACTACAGAGGAATCATGCTCCTCTCAGTGCCAGGAAAGATTTTGAACAGAATCCTACTGGAACAAATAAAGAAAGCAGTTGACCCACTGCTAAGGGACCAGCAAGCCAGTTTCTGGGAGAACAGATCATGTATGGACCAGATTGCAACACTTCGCATCATAGTCAAGCAATCCCTTGAATGGAACTCTCCACTATACATCAACATTACTGACTATGAGAAGGCATTTGACAGCGTTGACAGAGACACACTCTGGAAACTGCTCAGACACTATGGAATTCCAGAAAAATTTGTCAACATGATCAGAAACTCCTACGAACGGATGACCTGCAAGGTCGTACATGGTGGACAGTTCACCCGAAGCTTCCAAGTAAAGACTGGAGTCAGACAAGGCTGCCTATTGTCTCCTTTCCTCTTCCTGTTCATGATTGATTGGATAATGAAGATTACAACAACGCAGAGAACAAACAGGATCCTGTGGACACTGACAACACAGCTAGATGACCTCGACTTTGCAGATGACTTAGCCCTGCAGTCTCATAGTCACCAGCAGATGCAGGAAAAGACCAAGGTCTTGGCAGACACCTCATCACAAGTAGGCCTCAACATTCACAGAGGGAAAACTAAAATCCTCAAAGTTAATACAACATACAAAGATCCAGTGATCCTGGAGGGAACATGACTCAAGAAAGTAGAAGCCTTCACCTGCCTAGGCAGTGTCATTGACAAGCAGGCAGCACGGATACAGACATCAGAGCCAGAATAGGCAAGGCAAGAGCTTCATTTATTCAACTGAAGAATATCTGGAGCTCTAAAGAAATCAGCCAATGGACAAAGCTCAAACTCTTCAATTCCAAAATTAAGCCCATACTTCTCTACGGTTCAAAGAACTGGAGGACAGTAAAGACGACAATGACAAAAGTACAAACATTTATCAACAGTTGCCTGAGGTGGATCTTGAGGATCTACTGGCCGGATACTATTAGCAACAAGGAGCACTGGCAGAGAGTGGACCAAAAACCTGTGGAAGAACAAATTAAGCGAAGACGATGGGGATGGATCGCCACACACTCCAGCATCACCAGGCAGGCCCTGAGATGGAACCCCTAGGGCACAAGGAAGAGAGGCCAGCCCAATAACACCTGGTGCAGGGACCTCGAGGCTGACTTCAAACACAGTGGGCTAACATGGAAACAGATGGAAAAGAAAGCTCAAGACAGAGGAGTCTTGCGGACTGTTGTCAACGGCCTATGCTCCATGTAATGGAGCGATAGGCATAGTGAGTGAGTTCTTACGCATATTAAACTTATTTTATCAGCAGTCTACGTTTTCATTTCAAATCATGTTTAAAGTTCGGACACACTATGAAAATTTTTTGTATCCAAAGTATCCGATGGCTGATGTATAATACCAATATGACGTTTTTGTTTGTTTGTTTTGTTGCTGTTGGGTTTTTGTTGTTGGGGGGAGTGTTAAATGTAATACAATGCAATAATTTAATAATAAAAAACAAACAAATGAGAAACAAAATAGCTGCACACAAATGGACATTTATTTAGCACTGCTACTGTCTCCATTGTCTCTTTTCAAGTCTTACCGTTTTCTGTAATTAATGTCAATGCATTATACCACCAGTGAGTACTTATGCAAACTATTGTTTTGTGTTTGATATTTATGGTACATAGTGCTGTACAGAAACTTTCACTTTGAAAATAAAAAGCATATACATTTTTATATTTGTTTTTGTAAGAAAGATGCATAATTTGATGTCACAAAATAATTTAAAAAAAGTAAAACTCCAAGGAGGACAGCACTTTTTCTTAGCACTGTGTACACATTCACATAAAAACACAACAAATACATAACTAACCATAAACGTGGACACACATGCCTGAAGGCACATTCAGATGTATGGGTATATATAATGATCAGATAGCATGTGACATGATAAATAATAACTGTCAGTCAATGAATTATGTTTGATTTAAATGCACATCTTTTTCAGCAGTGAACAGGGGTTAGGGTTACACTGTCGTCAGTGAGGACATAAAGACCACATTGTCACAGGAATAACAATCATAAAAGATACTTTAACTTTGAGACAGTTAGAATAACTGTCAGTCCCATATGCCAACTTTCTACTCATTAAAATTTTACTGACAACAAGGAACATATACGTGCGTATATTTCACCGAGTCAGAGTGTGCAGTGCACACAACTTTGTTTCTCACGTGTATGTGCAGGTATGTACCAACAACATTCTGCACTCACTGGATTATAATCGACTTCATCTGTCACTCCTTCATTCCACCTGGCAAACAACAGTGTGCTCATCTGCATTCTGCACCCGAGGCTGAGGATGTTTGATGCTGCCATTAAACTCATCTCTGACATAAAGTGCATCTGTGAATAAAGAGTGAACACAAGACACGCTCCAGGCGATCAAACTAATGGTGATTTCAATTCCTCAGACAGAAAGGGAGAGAACACGAAATTAATTTAACATAGGGTAACTTTCTGATTAACCTGATTGTCCTTTCTGTTCTCCTCTGAGCTTGGCACTACTGCCTGGTATATGACAACACAAAGACGGTGATCGCTCAATAATAAAATGACTGTAAAAGCATGATTAAATACAAACCCAGTTTGATTTAAATTGCAGGAGACGGCCGAAATGAAATTGTAATATGTTATCAGCTAAAAGATTGCAATTTTAAAAGGTGAAAAGTGGTCACACACTTTCCATATTTATCCACTAACTCCACAAAGTAACATGTAGACCTGGGTTTGATTCCTGGTCGCGCTACCTGTCTGTGTCCTTGGACAAGACACTTCACCTACATTGTCCCAGTCTACGCAGTTGTAAAAAAAAATGAGTACCAGCCTTGGCTGGGGAAGTAACCTGCAAAGAACTGGCATCCCATTCATGGGGAGTCATAGACTCTCATTCATGTCACACTATGAAGCCCCAGCACCAATGGGCCTCAGGGCATATACTGGACTTATTCCCCAAAGCCTTAAGTGCATTGGGGATCACAGGTGTTCAAGCAATGGAGCAATCAAGAACACCGTCGACACAGCTGAGAAACCCTCAAGGTGGCTCTGGATCTGGAGAGGAGGTCCACGGGGCAAAGGGAGTGCCACCTAAACACAAGCCGTGCCTGATCAACCACGTCTGCGTCGCCTGGGCAAGGGTGTCTGATGCTGATGGTGAAAGATCCAAAACACCCGATGACTCCAGGTCACATCACTGATGATGTGTTACGTGTATATATTACATACGATTTACATTATTTTTCTTGGGCTAGGAGAATTAACATGTTCCTTTTTTGTGATTCATGTAGACTGTGTTAGCACTTTGAAATGAATTAATGCACTTCCTGATGCTCCACTATTTCTGTTTTCCCTTCACTGCCTGTTTCTATTGAGGGAACACAACACATGATGGAGCAATTACAACTACGTGGATGCTACAGCACACTATATTGATGAAGGGTATAAACTATGATCAGTTGCAGTTAACTCAAGCTACAGAGTGCCCCTTCAAGGCAAGTACACAGTCTGGATCAAGTACGTACACACGCCATTAAAAATGCTAACTTGCTTTAGGTGATAAAACAAGTTAGTGTGTCATGTCAAGTAATCTACCCAGTATGTACATAGGAAACAAGGCTTTGTTTTTTTTTTCATATTCCTCAAGGTCTGAAACATGGGAATTGATTGGGTTCTTTAATGAAATTTTGTTTTGTTTTACACATTCTTGAAGAAAAATCTTTTTTCCCCAAGATTCTGCGGTGCCTAATGTTTGCAGAGCTTTTTAATTTTATTATGAGAATTTGTTGCAGCAAAGCTTAGCTACAGCTACACGCAGCAATATCCACAAGAGATGAACCAGAAAGTGAGTACAGGCAGGCAGACTTTTTTTCAAGCATGTTTCTCTCCCCCTCTCTCTACCTTTGTTGCTTTCAGTCTCTCACGTTTGATCTCTGGCTCACTGCATCTCCGGTCAGGTAAGGTCATGTTTGTGTGCGTGCACCACTGTTGCGCATTGATGCATCCACCACCTCAAAAAACTGCTTTGCACCCCAACTGGCAACCACCCAGGGAGGCCTGTGATCCATCCTTATTTACCCAAAGGAAACAGACCCCTGTCTGCAGCAGATAAAGGTGCACCCTTCACCTGCTCCACACAATGGGGCCCTCAGCCCCTCTCTCCTC
>OMMV01190795.1:0-11319 GCA_900302635.1 Chatrabus melanurus
CGAACCAGTCTGCCCATTCTCCTCTGACCTCTGACATCAACAAGGCATTTTCGTCCACACAACTGCCGCTCACTGGATATCTTCTTTTTTTCAGACCATTCTCTGTAAACCCTAGAGATGGTTGTGCGTGAAAATCCCAATAGATCAGCAGTTTCTGAAATACTCAGACCAGCCCGTCTGGCACCAACAACCATGCCACGTTCAAAGTCACTTAAATCCCCTTTCTTCCCCATTCTGATGCTCAGTTTGAACTTCAGCAAGTCGTCTTCACCACGTCTAGATGCCTAAATGCATTGAGTTGCTGCCATGTGATTGGCTGATTAGCTATTTGTGTTAACAAGCAATTGAACAGGTGTACCTAATAAAGTGACCAGTGATTGTATGTATATCAGGATATATAGATAGAGGGAGGGATTAAGAGAGAGAGAGAGAGATCAAGGTCAAAAGTTCCAAACGTTGTTTACTCATCCTCAAGCGGGGTTGCTGTTTCTGTGCATGTACGTTGTATGCTCTGCCGATGTGTGCATTTTTTTCATTGTGTGTATATTTTGTGTGTGTGTGTGTGTGTGTGTGTGTGTGTCTGCCTTCACACCCACAGGCCTCTGTCTGAATCTACGTTCTGAGAGTGTTTCATGCATCCATGTAAAGATGCATGGCTGCTACCTGCCTCCAGACGCGTATTTCCAAAACATGCCGCAGGGCTTGTGCTCAGGTGTGTGCGTGTGTGTGTGTGCATGCATGCACCTATTTAGCAGAAACTATGTGTGACCAGTACTCACTGAATCCTGTTTCACTCGTGTGCATGTTGGTGCCTGTCTGTGTGATTTTGTTTGTGAATGTCTGTCATCTCCATGACAGTTTGTCCGTCTGTTCCCATCACGACCAGTTTGTTAAATGACTCTGTATCTACAGAATGCTGTGACAGTTTGTGTGGATGTTGTTTGGCAGTGTGTCACCTGTCTTTACACGTCGCGTTACATGGATGAGGAGTGGCACAGAGAGACACACAAACCACAATCAATCTTTTAGTTGATATTTATCTTATTTCATTGCTTCTATATATAGTATGTTGCAGCACAATCATTTTCATTCAATGTTGATCCATCGAGGTTTTTTTTATCTGATACAAGGGTGTTGCATGTTGGACATGTTTGTAAGTCCTTGAAGGCATTTTTGTTTTGACTTGACTTACTTGACTACTGTATTCCCTTTTGGAAAACTGCACCATACTCAAAGACAAAACAGCACTTGTGTATTTTCTCGCTGTTGTTGTTGTTGTTGTTCCCATTCAAATTCAGAATCTGGAATGCAGTTTTTCCTCTCCCTACGGTGGCCGATAGGGGCCACAACATTTCACAATTAAGAAAACACCAGCAAAAGCACAAAACACAAATGCAAAAAACATCTGCATCAATTCGACAAAAGGTAGTTGTATCAAAAAACGTCTTGCAAATTGAAGAAAGAAAAATGCTTGCAAACACAGAGAAAACAAACAAATGTAACCTGTAGCACATGCAACAATTTAATTTGATAGCATGTCTGCAGCAAATTCACACAACACACCCAAACACTGAAATGCTTTGCAACGCTACACAACACAGCGGAAGTACTCACAACACAAACAGCAGTTTCTGCCCAGTGGACTTTAACTGACAGTCCGTTCAGTGCATTGTGCCACTCTGCTCTTTATTTCTACTTTGTCAGCAGAGCTGAGTAAGTTTATTTATTTACTTTATTCATGATTTTACTCTTACGCTAGCTATATTTTCACATTTTATTATTTTATTTACAATGCACTGAAGAGTAAAAGTCAGTTAAAGTCCTCCAGAAAGAAACTTGTTTTGTGTTGTGAGTGCTTCTGTTGTGTTGTGAAACTTTGCAAAGCGTTTTGGGTTTGCATGTGTTGTCTGAATTTGCAGCAGACACATTATCAAATTAAATTGTGACGTGCTGTAGGTCATTTTGTGTTCTCTGTGTTTGCAAGCAAGATGATTTTTTGATGCAACTATCTGTTGTTAAATTGATGCATGTGGCTTTTTTTTGTATTTGTAAGTGTTTTCTGCATTTGCTAGTGTTGCCTTAATTTGGAAGTGTTGTGGGTCATATCGGTCACCGTACTCTCCCCATGAAATACAACCCAATCTCTGACAAATGCATAAATGATGCCTTATTTTTGTTTTTGTTTTTCTAACTTGTCAGTCTCAAATATTACTTTAAATAAATCACAAATTTATTACTATATCTAATTAGTCTGTCAGTCAGGGTTGGATCAGCTGTTGTGACAGCACCAAATAACATCCTGAAAATTTGCAGGATCCACAATAAGTGGCTGGACATCATAGTCGGCCTCCACACAGGTACCCGGTACTGTGAATGTTGTGCAGAGTGGACACAATTCTGGGTTTTGTCAGGGATGGGTTCTGGCGCCTACTCAGTTCAGTGCTTGCATGGACTATGTGTTCTAGGTGCTGTAGGTGCCTTTGTTGATGAGGAAAGGTTCTCTGACCTTGAGTTTGCAGATGATGCTGTGATCTTTGTGGAATCAGTGGATGCCCTGATCGCAGCACTTGACAGCTGAGTGAGAAGTTGGAGTGTTTGGTTTTGTGATCGTCCTGGATCAAAAATAAAATCCAGGCAGTCAGTGACTAATTGCACTCAGCCATCAGAAGTGTTCCTCTTTGTAATGAAAGTGTACAACTTGTTGACAGATTCACTTATCTCAGCAGTGACATTCATTTCTCTGGGACTGCAGACTATCAGGTCAAAACACACTTGGGAAGACCTTATGGAGTCATGAGATCATTGGACAGAGGTGTTTGGTGATGCCAATATCTTTGCAACTCTTTGTGCTATATAATATATGATTGTGAGACTTGGACTCTAACCAGCGACCTAAGGCAAAGACTGAATGACTGCTGCTAGGTCTCTCCGGAGGATCCATGAGTACCGCTTGAATGAATGGTTACTTAGCGAGACTCAGATGAGGTGTACTACTTGGACTGTAAGGGAACATCTGCTACGATATTATGGCAATGGGGCACATTGAGGCTTCAGTGTTTATCACCCCAGGAACTTGAAAAGACCACATTTCACCTGGCTGCAACAGATATATGGCTACTTTTGGGAGGTGGAGATGGACTGGGTGATTGCCAATCATGACCCAAGGCCATTCCATAATGTGGTGGATGGGGCCGAGCTTGACTCACCTGACTACTGTACTCCAGTTTCAAAAATGGCACTACAGTCAAACGCAAAACAGCACTCTTGTGTATATACTCGCTGTTTGTTCCTGTTCATATTCAGAACCTGGAATGCAGTTTTTCTGTCTCCTCTCCACATGAATCAAACCAAGCTCTGAAAACCACACCAATGATGCCTTATTTATTGTTTTTTCCAACTTGTCATTTTCAAATATTATTTTAAATAAATCACACATTTATTATTATATCTAATTAGTCTGACTGTCAGTGTTGGCTCAGCTGTTGTGACAGCACCAAACAACAGCAATGTTGTTTCAGATGTTTGCTGTATGTTCGCTAATTTAGCAAGGGAATTGTTTTTTTCTCATGCTGATGAGTTCATATCACCAAGTAATGAACATTGTCTACACTGATGTCTTCTTATCTTTCCTGTCACATATATTCAACTTGAAATCTAAGTTAAGACTGAAAATAAATGCAGTTTGAATAGTTTCATATAATTCATAAATAAAATGAAACGTTATCACGTTGGTAAAGCAAGTGTTACCCTTCAGGGTTTAGAAAACACAAAAATGATTGTTAAAAACTTTAAAACAGCGTTTTCATTAATTCCACTGTACTGAGCTGATAAATGTTTATATTATTTCCACAAAATTACTAAAAACAAACTGAGTCTATGTATTACAGTCATAACAAACACTCTAGCTCTCTTGTTGATTTCTAAGATAGATTTCAATTAAGGCCAACACTTCCAACAATTATATGAAATGGTTTAATGGGTATTAATCAACAGGTTTTGTAAGAGCAAAATATAGACTCTTAATATATTTAATACATGTGATTTTTTTTTTTTTTTACCTGCACAACCCGAATGTAAGCAGATATTTTAAAAAGTAACTAAAAACACCTTAAATCAGGTTATTCACCAACTGACAGGGCAGGGTACTGAAACCCAATTACTCCTGTGTGTGTGTTGAAGGGTCCTTGAGCAAGATACCGATGCCCAAATTGCTCTTCCTGAGTGTGATGTTAAACCTGCCAGTGAGCCGCAGTCGGTACAATTCTCCCCACAGAGTTGGTGGTGGTTTAGCACACCAGCCACTGTAAAAATATTCAACCAGTTCCAAACAACAATATGTTGAAGACTGGCAGGCACAAAGATGCCATCCCAAAAGGATGCAGCAATGCACAACTACAGTGCATTGTCCTCAACCTGATCAAACTATTTCATAGAAGTCTTTGCACCTGGTGCAAAGTAGAGAACAGTGCAGCACCAGTGTCATTGCTAGTTTCCCCCAACGCAGTTGACACTTTTACTCCCAGCACCCACAGCCTTTAAATAGCATGTACAGGAGCACTGATGTGGCCGTGTTGGTTTAAAAATGAGGTGTAGTGAGGCGCATAGCTGGTGCATTCATTTAGTCTGTCACCATAATCAGTTTGCACCTTATACTGCATTCCATTTTTCTCGGAAATCGAAAATCGCGACTAGAAATGACATCACAACCGAGGTAAATGCAGTTTCCACACAACACTGCAAGTTGGAAAATAAGTTGGATGCCTCCAAGATTTTGGAGTATAGAGAGCTTCAAAAATATGTGATCCACCAAAGAGACCTCATGGAAGAGGACAGATGGGGCAAAAGTTACATTAGTGTTTTAACTTACTGCTCGGTTTTGTGCTCAGTTTGTAACGCTGTGCAGCCAGTCGTTGTCGTTAGCAACATCTACCGGGTTAGCCAGTATTAGAGGCACCAGATGCTAAACAACGCATTACATAGTATACCCGCATAAAAATAACATAGAAACATGTCCACAGACAGCAGTAGGAGTACTGTGTGCGCAATGTATTAAATTGGACACAAAAAAGACAGAAGTGCTTTAAAAAAAACAGTAAAAACTACAGCTTTTACTATTGTTGATGCTTGGCGCAGCCACCTTCAATTGTGAACTCGGTGTATGTGGTGTTCGAACGAGTTGATGAGTTGGAATTCTGACTTCAGGGCGGTTCCTGGTAGGTGTAACTGGGAAATTCCAACCTCCGAGTAACAACTGGAAAGCACAGTTAGACTAGCAACACCCTGGCCTCAAGGTCGGTGCAATCTGTTTATTGTATTGAAGGGGCACAATAGTCAGAAATCCTCACATGGCGAGTTCACTCTATACACAGAGATGCACAATAGCACATCATAGGACCACGAAAAACAATTGAATACAAAAATCAATAATGAAAAAAATATCAAAAGAAAAAAATCAAAACTTCAGTAACTTCAGAAATGGTTTGTACTGTATTTCTATATGTTGCTTTTCCTCCTCCCTGTGGATCGTGTATGAACGGGGGGAATTCATATTTCACAGAGGGTCTGGACTTTAAACATAGTTTGTAGACTGCTGAAAATCCATCCATACATATAAAAACCCATGTTATGATACAACAATACTTTACAAACACTAATCTTCATCCTTGACAGAAAAATAAAGTTCACCTAATCTGCACCAAAGTGCACAATAGCAAAAATCCAGTTAATTTTTTCGACTGTCCCTGGTTGCTTTGGGTCACCACAACGAGTCCTGTACAGATCTGCATTAGGATTTGGCACATATTTTACGCCAGATGCCCTTCCTGATGCAACTCCAACTCTACTTGGAAAAACATGCTCACAGCTCCTTGCTGATTTGGCAGAAGTTTAATACCCAATGCCCTTCCTGGTACAATTCCAGATACACATGGAGAATGGGGCATAGGTGGTCTTCAACCAGAAACCTTCTGTTTTGAATACAAGCGCACTAACCGCTTGCAGCACTGTGCTGCCAACAGCAATTATAATAATAATAATAATAATAATTTCACCTTCAAAAATCCTACCCAGTGAGTTACAACATCAATAAAATAAGCCAATAAAACACAAACAAGCAAGGCAATAATTTAAAACAACGCAAAGTTCAGACAAAGTTAAAATATTCGAAGGTTCACAAAAAATGTGATATATTTGAAAATAAACGACCAACCTAGCACCAGCTACAAAACTGACATGTAATATCTCAAAATACAGCTAATCATTAGTCAAGGAGGACAACTGTGTGTCTAGATTTGAAGGACTCGACAGAATCAGACTGGCTAATCTCAGAGGGCAGACTGTTCCGCAAAACAGGGACACAATAAGAAAACACCCTACAGCCCACTGACTTTTTATTTACCTCCAGAAGACATACAGTACATACAGTCCTCGACCAGCATTTTGTGAACGCAGGTCATGAGAATGTAAATAATGATAAACAAGACAGACCAAATCAGAGGGTGCTGCACTACTCAAAGGTTTGTATGTTTATAACACAACTTATGACCTCACGTTCACAGGGAGGCAGTGCACTGAAAAAAAGAAGCATGTCGTAAGGTTGCACATGATCAGAATGTATCCAAATAACCATTTTCTTATGTCTCAATTAGATACACAAAAAATTATGTTATTTGGACACATTCTGATCACATGCAACCAATGTATATATTTAAATCAGACATTTTTTTCAGTGTGCAGAGAGGCACACTGGTGTGGTATTCAAATGTCCTGTTCATAGTTTCAGCTCCTGCAGTTGCAGTTTAAACCATTTGAAGGCTTCTAGCAACAGCACATGGCAGGCCAGATAATTAAACATTACAATAATCAATTCTGGGGGAAACAAATGACTGCATCTTCCATGGACAAAACAGGCAAATTGCTTCCAATATTACGTAGATGAAAAAGAAAGGAATTCTTTATTTATTTAATATTTAAGTCAAATTGCAAGCTCGAATCAAAAATCACGCCAACATTTTTTTTCACGTTTTTTGCGAGGGTGGATCAAACAATTATTCATTGATAATGTTAGTTAATCATAATGGCATCTGCAATGCACTGAAAAAAGAAGCATGACTTAAATATGTACATTGGTTGTACATGATCAGAATGTGTCCAAATAACATAATTTTCTTATGTATCACAATTAGATACATAAGAAAGCTGTGTTATTTGGACACATTCTGATCATGTACAACCAATGTACATATTTAAGTCATGTAAAGCCGACAGACTTTTTTTTTCAGTGTGAGCAGGGCCATAACCATCATGTTTAATTGTGACGACATTCAGCCCTTCACTGCAATCAAAAAGCCTCCAGATTCAGAATATGACAGTCCGCACCCTGACCCACAGGCATATCAAGCTGTGTGACATCAACAAAGCAGTGCAACATAATCCTGTTACTGTGTAGACTATAGTGTGACCCAGTGGTGCTACATAGAGCAAAACTAACAATGGGCCAAGAACAGAACCCTGGAGCACTTCATACATCACTGCAGAATATTTAGAGGTAGTGTAATAATGAGAGACACACTTTGATCTCTCTAAAGTAAAAAAAAAAAAAAAAAAGACTACATGACATCCTCTGATGAGGATGCTCCCTGATCGTCTCCCTAGGGAGGTCTTCCTGGCACGTCTAACTGGGAGGAGGCCCTGGGGAAGACCCAGGACATGCTGGAGGGATTATATTTCCCAGCTGTCTTGGGAACGCCTCGGGATCCCCTAGGAAGAGTTAGAGGACTTGGCTA
The DNA here is from genome assembly GCA_900302635.1 of Chatrabus melanurus. Classification (NCBI taxonomy): domain Eukaryota; kingdom Metazoa; phylum Chordata; class Actinopteri; order Batrachoidiformes; family Batrachoididae; genus Chatrabus; species Chatrabus melanurus. Next base: position 7,785 of record OMMV01190795.1, read on the forward strand.
AGAATAGGGAAGTGTGGACTGAGCTGCTTGGTCTGCTGCCACCGTGACCCAGACCCGGATAAGTGGCAGAAAATGAATGAATGAATGATCAATGTCAGCTTTCAAATTCAGCTCTGTCAGGTGTGTTCAGCTAATCAACAGCTGACTGAGCAATGGAACACACAGAGCTGATGTGCTCGGATTAGTTCAGGGACAAATGGAAAATGCAGTACTTTGGGTCCTGAGGCCCAGAATTAAGAAACACTGGTTTAGACTGATTTATACATGATTTTGTGAGTTGGCTTTTGGGGGGAAGAGTTGATAAAATGTTGGTGGCAATCCAATAGACTCTCTCGCATATAGGCAAAAATCGACCCAGAGTGCATTGCGTTGTCAATATCCGGAGTTTTTGGCAGACAGCCGAATTTCCGGTCACTTTCGTACATCGAACAGTTTCACTTCGCAGCACCTGGCAACTACATTTTATTTCTACATGTGTCTTCGAGAAAGATGTGCAAGTTTATTCAGTTTTGGAAGAGTGTGACCATGAAGGCTCGGAGAGGAAGCGACAGCGGGTATCTACAGTGGACGGCTCTGTTCGCAATCTGAATGGGAGAGCTATGCCATGGGCACGGGACTTTGAAACAGTTACCACCGCTTCGTGTTAGCGATCTCTGTGCACGCCTGCTTATTGACTGTGGCTGGACAAATGAAAGAATCAAAAAACACAAATGTGATGATGTCTTTCATATGTTTACTGAGCCTCACCTCGAACTCGTAGAACTTGGAAGTATCGTACCCTACGAAGCATACGAAGCCGTGTGAACCATGAAGCAGCGTCAGACAGCAGCAGGATGTGTGCCACTTCAGGAGAAGTAGAATCAGCAGGATGCGGTTGTGTTGCAGGGTATGTATTTACTATTTAATACTTAGTTTGTTTGATCTAGTTTACACTCATTAGATGTATTTTTAAGGCTCGGTTTCTGAACACCAGCGCGGGTTACAACGCAACCAGATGGAAATACAACTGTCTGAAAATCTTGTCAAAAAAAAAAAAGAAGCAAAAACAATGTTGGCTATGTTGGCTCGTAAGTGACTATATGCGACAGGGTCCATTCTGCCTCAGTTTTCTATTTTTTATTTATTTATTTATTTTTAAAGAAACTGCCTTATGACATCACAAATGTCTACAAACTATTGAGCCACAGTTTAGGTGTGCAGCCCTATACTTTTTTTTGTTTGTTTTTATGGTAAGTAAAACTTCAATGATTTTACACAAATATGACCTACTACTGAAATAAAAAAGGCCTTGACTAACTGGCTGTTTTACAGAAGTTTAGCCTGGGAACAAACTGTACTTTCTGCTTGTCCATCCATCCATTTTCTGAACCCGCTTACGGTATTCCAGTTAAGAGTCATGGGGGCGCTCAAGTCCCAGCGGTCATTGAGCAAGAGGCGGGGTATGCACTGGACAGGCCGCCAGTCTGTCGCAGGGTCGACACATATAGACAAACTCACTCACACCTATGGTCAATTAAAATGTCCAGTTCATCTAACCTGTATGTCTTTGGAATTGGGAAGAAGCTGGAGCACTTGGAGGGAACCCACGCAAATATGGGGAGAACATGCAAACTCCACACAGAAAGGACCAGGTCGGAAGCAAACCTGGGACCTTCTCACTGTGAGACAACAGTGCTAACCTTCCTGCTTGTGCAAAACATAAAATACCAGGAACCTGTACAGCCTGTAGACTAACCCTACCATTATGGTAAGTTGATTCTTGAATGCATGTTGTAAAATGAAGACATTTCAGAAAAAGGACACATGAATCGGAAAAACTTGCGGTGTGTGTTCTATACTGCAAAACAAATTAAGGTTCACCAAGAATCAACAGCTAACCATTACACTACTCGTTCACTTGGTTTGAATGGAGAATGCATCCTATAGAAGGAAATGTGATTTTTTTCGTCCATACTCTGTTCCACCTGTCATGCAATTTGTTGCATATTCAAGCCATATGGTTAGCTCCCAGGCTACGATTCCGTTAAACAGATGATTAGTCATAGTGAATAACAAATTGGTCATAACCTCACTGCTGTCTCACTGTGACTACATGTGTAACATTATGGACACGCGGCTGCACTTGGACAAAGCGAACATGCAACATGTTTATCGGCACATTCCAGCAGAGGCCACAGAAGAAGAGTCGGAGAGGGGCGTACTGTAATCGCTCCAAAGCACCAGCCTCTGATCTCGTTAAAGACTAATTGATGTTTTGTGTTAACGAGCTTTACCTTAATTAGTGGTATTAAAGAAAACACTGGGTGCAACATGTGGAGACGGCTTTGGAGGCGGTGGGATTTAGGAAACGATCAACTAATGTTGCATCAAACCAATGATGAAAGGGGAAGAGAGGAGAAAGGAAGTCACAGGTTGCAGGGGTGAGAGAAAAGACGGAAAGGACTGAGGCAAGAAGGAACAAGGGGATTGGCAAAGGAACAGAGAGACGAGAGCGAGGGGGGGATTGAGCTAAGCTTGAAGGTTTTCTGTGCAAAAGTGGATGAATCAATGAGGGGAAATTGAAGAAGAGCGGGGGAATGGAACAAACAAGCACATAAATGTTGACTCTCATCTCTTCTTTGCCTGCATGTCCTCTGCTTCTCCCCCTCGTGCCTTCTATCCACCCCTTCTACCTCACACCTTCACTTATCTCCCTCTTCTTCCCTCCCCTCCTGTCCTTCACACAGCTGGTACAGTACAGATCTCTCTCAGATCAGCAGAGATGGAGCTCTGTTGACACTGAAGGCGACACTTTGCAGGCAGCCCTGTGCTGCAGCACTCCTGCTTGTGTGTGAACTGGATACAGCGCGCATCACCTGTGGGGTGAATGAGCTGATTGAAATGGATATGAGCCGGAGAATTCACCCGGGAGACGAGAGAGAGGCAGCGAACAGCCCGCAGAAATGGAGAAAACAAACAGCACATTAATTCCAATTTCCATCAGTGGCCAAACAATGCATTGCAGGCCAACAATTCTGATCCTGCACTCTCAATCACTGCAGCAACAACACTCAGCCTCTCCATTTTACAGGTCAGCAGCATGCACCCAACATTTTTTTAGTTTCTCACTTCTCCTGCAAGGCAAACTTATTTGCGCAGCCAGAGAGGATGCAAATTCAAACCTACGCCTCCAAAAGTGAATTCTGCTCCACACACACACTCCAACTAACCGGCTGGAAAACGCCTGTTCCAGCTGTGACTGAGGCAAGTCAGCCCGCTGGGGAAGATTCCTCGGTGGCATCAGAGGGAGAACCGCGCGCGCTGCCGTGCGCCCAAATATTCAGCATATATCGGGATATAAATAGATCAAGAGGAGCAACTGATCGGCAATCTTGAGCAGCGGCCGTGCGAGAGGAGAAAGCAGCAGACGCACTTCTGAGCACGCAGAAAAAATGAGCATCAACAGATATGATCATCTCAATTAAAACATCCGCAGCAGAGTGAGGGGGCAAACTGCAGCCGTGTGCCGCTGTTTAAACACTTAAATGGAACCCAA
>OMMV01190798.1:0-10984 GCA_900302635.1 Chatrabus melanurus
TCCTCTTTTACAGTCACTGGACTGGCTGGTGCTCCAGGCAGTTACCATGGAAACAACTGCAGCAGACCAGTGTATATGTGTCACCAACAGTCTGATATGTGTGTGAAACCAGTACTTTTGGGTATTGTCATGTTTTGTGTATATATGTGTTTAAAAAAAAAAAAAAAAATTTTTGTCTTTGGACATCACCGCCGCCTTCTTGTCCCCGCTGTAGGTTGCCGCCCTCCAGAGGCAAGTGTTTGATTTTCTGGGCTACCAGTGGGCTCCGATCCTTGCCAACTTTCTGCACATTGTGGCCGTCATCCTGGGCATGTTTGGCACCGTGCAGTTCCGCTTCCGATACCTCATCTTTGTGAGTGCCCTTCACCTTCTGCTGATGTCACAGTTACCACAATCCTTTGCCCGTGCTTTACTCCCATCTCTGTGTCTGACAGTATGCAGTTTGGCTAGTCGTCTGGGTGGGTTGGAATTCCTTCATTATCTGTTTCTACCTGGAAGTTGGAAACCTGTCTCAGGTATGTTCCACATGTTGTGAATAGTATGTGCCATTTAACCTCCTTAAAACTGGACTGGCCCATGGAGGGGAGCAGCAGAAGTAGTGTATGATATTTTACAATCGCTATTTTTCAATAAAGCTTACCGTCTTCTGAAGAAAATAAGCTCAAAGCGTGACGTTTTTGACCATGCAATCCTGAGATAAATGCAACAAAAGCACAAGCTAGCCTTTGGGCTAAAGTGTAGCATCATCACTTCTCGATGATGTCACTTCTGAGAGTAGACTAACATAGGGTGTGATTGATGGGTTGGTGGCCCTATCAGCTTTTGTTTAGCCGTGGCAACAGGCATGCAAAAAGCCACAGCTGGTGTGACAAAAAAGGTGTCTAGAATGCAAAAAAAAGAAGGATCTGTTGACACAGAACTCTTTGTTGCAATGTTTGGAAAATTGTGAAATTATACTTGTTTTTATGTTTGTTTGTTTTGTGCAAAAATCTGTTTTGTCACAAAATGGACACCAAGTCATTGTGCCAAACGGGGACAAAAATGGTGCCAAATACCATAACTTTTTTTCACTTAGTTTAATCATTTCAAATCTTTCTGCAGTCAGAATTTATACATTTAGCAAGTTGACAAAAGTTAATCCAAGGTGCTGGCTTGTTGTGTTCATATCCATTTTGAAAAATGTATAATTTTAAAACATCCTTTAAGGCAACTATTTTTTTTCTGAAATTACTAAAGGTTTTCTGTCTGTTGGTACAAAGTAAATGCCTCATTCATCATATATTAAAGAAAAATAAGCCTTTACTTTTGGGTATGTCATTTAGACAGGAATTGATAAAAAAAAACACAGGTCATAAAAGGGTCAGATTGTGCAAAATTGTTCTACCTTTTTACAGTTGGCAAACTATTTTTAACACTAGAAGCAGTGCGTAAAGCCCCGCAGGTGGGATGTCGCAGGGTGGAAGAAACATGAATCAACTTTTTTTTCCCCACAGAAACAAAACAATCCTTTTTTTAAACTTTATTGTCAATACACAATATCTTTCATATGAGCCAAACATCAACTCTCTATCATGAGTAGTTCCTGAGATATTCAAAAAAGAATTTTTCCCTAGCAACCTCCGTCACAATACTTATCATAGCAACCAAATTAACATACCAGGAAAGCCCTTCCAAAGAACTTTCATATGAGCCAAACATCAAGTGTCTATCATAAGTAGTTCCTGAGATATTCAAGAAAGTTTTCCTAGCAACCATGGTTACGTACCATGGTTACCATAGCAACCAAATTAACAAATCATGAAAGTCCTTCTAAAGACCTTTCATATGAACTTTACATTAAGTCTCTATCTTAAGTGGTTGCTGAGATATGACAGAAAGGTCACTTGGCAGGACATCAAAACAGACAGACACGGGGACGGGCCCCTGTTGGAGTACCACTAGGTGGTCTGTCCATTACATGGGACATCCCACAATAAATAACCAACTAGAAGCAGTGCTTAAGGCCCCGCAGGTGAGATGTCCCAGGGTGGAAGAAAAACAAATCAACCTTTTTTTTTTCCACACAAACAAAACAATCTTCTTTTTTTTAATACTCAGTAAATATACACTAACTTTCATATGAACCAAACATCAACTCTCTATCTTCCTGAGATAATCAAAAAGAATTGTCCCTAGCAACCATGGTTACATAGCAACCAAATTAACAAATCATGAAAGCCCTTCCAAAGACCTTTCATATAAGCCAAACATCAAGTGTCTACCATAAGTAGTTCCTGAGATATGCAAGAAAGAATGTTCCTGAGCAACCATGGTTACCATAGCAACCAAATAAAAAAAATCATGAAAGCCCTTCCAAAGAACTTTCTATGAGCCAAACTTCAAGTGTCTATCATAAGTAGTTCCTGAGATATGACATAAGTACAGAAAGGTCACTTGGTGGGACGTCATAACGGACTGACGGACAGACCGGGAGCCCGGACGGGGTCGGGCCCCCGGTGGAGTATGGCTAGGTGGTCTGTCCATTTCATGGGACATCCCACAATAATGGTTTGGAATTTATGTTAAACATCCTGAAGTCCCAATTCTACGTCTACGCATGTTGAAACTTCCGTGCTCCAAGCAAAAGTTGAGCCTGAAAGGCCACGATGTAGACTTCTGTTACTTATGTAATGGAAGTCCATATCCGAACTCCTGCTTTCTCTGTGACACGCCCACCGACCCGGTCTGCACTCTCGGCGACACACCAAACCGATTGTGAGAGAGGTGAACTGTTCACTCTCATATTGCACCAGCTCCTCCCCCTTTGGAGAAGGGGTGTGGCAAGCAGCAGCTCCTTTCCTCTTAAAGCAACAGTCAGAAATTTTTTTTTATTTAGGATGCATCAACTCTGGACCTTTTTGTCATATTTTTCTCCTGAAAGCTTTATTATCGGACACTTGCTGATCTATATTGTTTTGTTGAGACGATCCATAATAATGTGAGTCATTCTCCTCATTAACATCCACTTGTGTGTGTGTGTTTCAGGACAGGGACTTTCTCATGACGTTCAACACGTCCCTTCATCGTTCTTGGTGGATGGAGCACGGTCCAGGTTGCCTGGTAACGCCCGTGCTCGACTCTCGCATCCCCCCCGATGACCACCACATCATCACCGTCTCTGGCTGTCTTCTTGACTACCAGTACATTGAGGTGTTGAGTTCAGCTATTCAAATCCTCTTAGCGGTATGTAACCGATTTACAAATTCCCACACGCAATGATTAGTCGATCGACAGAAACTTAACTGACAATCAACTGATCGTTTGGGTCGGCAGGCAAAAATTCTAATCATTCTCTTGTTCTGCCTTCTCACTTGTGAGGATTTGCTGCCTTTATTTGTTTTATATTATTAGAAGTTGAGTGTATTTTTATTTTTTTGCTGTTAGATGACAAAACAAAAAAATTTAGAGACTTCTGCTGAAATTTTTGGAAAGTATAATACTAAAAACACTCGAGCTGTGACGTGACGCTCTCTCTCTTTTCTAACAGCTCTTTGGCTTTGTGTACGCCTGCTATGTGAGCAAAGTCTTCCAAGATGACGAGGACAGCTGTGAGTGCTTTTCTTTCTTACCCAAAGGCTTGCTTATTGCAACCCGGTGCCTCGTTTGTCTTATTAGATTCTGTTCCATCGTTAGTTTTTGTCGAGTGGGGCCGGTGTGTTAGTGTGGGCTTTGAAGGTGAGTGCCGTTAGCTTATTGTTGTCACACTCGGCGATATCAACGCGTCTGAAAACTCCGTCTGTGCGGAGCGTTCGAGATGTCAGCCGGACTATTCCCACCGTCACAAAGCGTCCGTGTGCTGGCAAGTGCTTGTGTGTCGACTTGTGCCGTCTGTGCGTCTAAAAGACTCGTCTCCCTCGTTTACCTCCCTTGAGGATCTCACAAGAAGGAAATTAAGTATTCTAGTTCGAATGTCTTAACTGTATGATAGGTGTGAGTTGTTCCATGGAAGCAATTATAGAATCCTGAAATAACAGCACCGTACATTATGGCATTATTGATTAGTTGCAATAAACAAACCTCTGCAGCAGTGACAGACTAATGTGGAATACAGCACAGTTTGGGTATTGATCTGCTTCCAAAAAAAAAAAGTCACAATGTGACACTGTGTTGCATTTATAACGGTATAAAAACCATAGACTGTCATACAAATAATGAATGTTTATGAGTGCAATGGTAAGAATATTTTCATGAGGTGAAAGGTAACCATTTCCATGACGACATGGCTGAGCTCAGCGAGAGCCACTAAGAACCGAAGCGTAAAATCGCGATAGGAATTTGTCCAATTCTTCATCTGACAGCACTTCTATGATCGCTAACGATGTCCCCGCGAGCACTGCGTGAGCTTCTAATCGGTTTATGGCGTACTGGATTTAGCTTCCTCGTATCGTGGACGCATTTTTTTTTTTTTTTAAGAAAAGGTGGTGGACTCGTTCAATGGAGCGAAACGTACGGGACCAAAATGCACGGTAAATGATGTCAAACTATTTCAATATGCAATGGGACAAATAGTCAATTTCACGTGACGTACAATCCACCAATCAAATGACAAGGATTTATTTAGGTTTCATAGAAGTATAGAATGGACAAACCCTCCGGGACGTCACCTATTTTCTGAAGAGCGGGTTCGAAGCTCAAATTGAGCGGCTGTAGATGTCGCCATCTTGGCAGTGCCTGACTCCGCCTAACTCCCGGCCAGCCCATAAATAGGTAAAGAGGTGGAGCGTGGGCAAGACCGGCGTGAGCTTGGTGGGACGAATGAAGCCCACCTATCCCGTAGTAACCAAGCTAGCTAAGGCGAACAGGCTATCTAACTTGGTTTATGTGTTTGATGAACGTATAGTTTGACGGACTGGACGGTGTTTTTCATAACTGGTGGCTTGGGTGCGGGTATTAAAAATTATGATCAGCTTATCACCTCAATAACCGCGGGACCATCGATGTAGCTCACGTCACCAAGCTATCGATACCTGCTAATTAATGTTAACGCCGTTAACATGCAAATTAAATCGTACTAAATTTCACTTAACGGCAATATGGAGCAGAGACTTCTTAGATGGTCCGTTACTACAATTAACCGCACAGCAAGCCATATTACCTCAGATATTTGTAATAAACTGCTCAGAAAGGACAAACGCGGTCGAGTCCACAGCAGCTAGCAGCCACTACTAATTATTTTTTAACTTTATGGCATAAAGTAGCTTAAACGGGGAAACTAGCTTTAGAGACAAAACTTTGTTTTTGGACCAGAAGTTGGATATTTTAACATGGGCTTCTATATGAATTGATTTGCTTTTGGAGCCAGCCTCGTGTGGCCATTCAAGAAACTGCAGGTTTGGCACTTGTGCGTTGGCTTCATTTTTCATCACCGGAGTTTGCCGCTTGATTTAAAAACACAACACAATGCGAGAACCGCTAATTAAATGTTAAATCCTGCCTCTGGAGAGAAATATTTGCATGTTTTTTTTTTTTTTTTTGCTGACACCACACAGGTTTGTTCTTCGGAATTGATTGGAAAGATTAGAATGATATATCAGTGACACAGAGGCAGTAAGAAACATGACGTATTGGTGTACCGCTGCGGATTAATGTCACATTGATTTAGTGTTATAACGGTGTGCTGAAAACACTGTGATACAATATTATGTTCCAGATCATCATGAAATAGAACGCTTGTGAAAAATACAAATTTAAGGGAAAGTACAATGACGTAATCCCCTTTCTCTCTGTCTTTTTTTTAAAAAGTTGACTTCATTGGCGGTTTTGATTCTTACGGCTACCAGCCTCCTCAGAAGTCCTCCCATTTGCAGCTTCAGCCTCTTTACACGTGAGTTGCAAATATATCTTTCTCCTGCTTTCTCCTCCATGCTATTCTTGAACGGCTGTGACTCACGCAGTTACATCAAAGCCCAGAGTGAGCGCCTGGCTCGCGTGTTTCTCTGATCTCAACCTCTCTGTATTCCAGGGCTGGTTAACTGTTGGTAGCGCCCCCTTCAGGCTGATGCTGACACTGTGGATGGAACACAGCGTTGGGCCGGGTAACACTCACTCTGTGCGTCACAGTTAAACTGAGGAATGGACTTAACCCACCTAAAGAGAGGTGTCTGAGAAAGAGAAACGCAGCCCTGAGCTCAGGGAAGAACCACCAGAGCAACGAATGACATGATGAAGGAGGCAGAGGAGCCACAAGGAGGGTTGGAGAGAGACAAGGAGAGAAGAGCTTGAGACACCTCGATCAACTCACAGAAGACACACTTCACTTAACTGCCAGCTGTCAACACTCCCACAAGTGTGCGTAATGCGTGTGAAACCCGGATTAGTTGGCACTCTGTGGATGCACCCTGGACTCGATAACCACTCAGTGCTCCTTTGAAAAATTTTGGGTGTTTCTGTTTGTGTGTGTGAGTGCGTATGGGGGGGGGTATAAAGCTGTGTGGATCACACAACAATTGAAGCACGGCTCGTACCTGTTGTCGTTTTAGATGTGGTGATATCATACTAGAGCAGTCTCTCAATTCTGTTCCCAAAGCCATCTTTGGTTACTCCTGTGCGGTTAAAAATTACTGGTGTCCAACACCAATTACAGACTGGAAATTTGAGCGCATACGAACAGCCTCTGCCTGTTTTCTTATTAAAACAGAGCCGGCAGGAAAAGCAAGGACAAACGGCTTAATGTCCTTGGCTGCTGCAAACATGCAAAGTTCACTGCCAGGATATTTAGTTTTCAAAACTGAAGCGATCTGAGGTGTTGTGCTGTCCATTAAAGAAGTTCACTTTTTTATATCCTTAGTCATATTAAAACATTTAGTAAACAAGGCTCTGAATGCTGTACTCATCTTTGACAACTGCGTTATACGAGAGAAATCTCATTTTCAAAAATTTTCTGTAATAGGAAATACATGGGTATCAATTAGACACCAGCAGTAGTGCTCTAAATGAACTCAAACTGTTTGCCTGAACCTTAAAGGTGCTCTGAATGAAATTTTAAGCATTAATGTAGCAGCCAACAACTAGTTTCTATGTAAATATTTTGTGGCACGATGGTGCCCTGTACAGAGAATGAAGCAACACTCCCTATGTGTGTGTTGTTATCTGAGCTTTTCTGTCACTTGTTTACACAGCCCGGACGGCCACGCGTGCATGTTTAGTGCATGACATTCCCACGTGTTCATGTTTGTGAGTCCCGCCCTGTGAAACCGCTGCCCCCCCCCACGTTCCTAAAGGGACAGTACTACTCACTGCATAGCTGTTGCATTCAAGATGGCAAGCAGTAGCGAGTTTCCTTCAAAAACCACTTTCCGAGGCTAAAAAGGCCTCTGACCAAGAATGTGGTCAGACCAAAATCGGCACACTTTTCCCACTTTGAGAGCACTTCGACCTGTTAAAAGGCTCTAAATGGCCTTCCTTCTGCTCGAGACAGAAGAGGGAGGGAAGGGGGAGGAGTGGCCGAGGACGGAAGCTTTTCCCTGCGTTCAGCTGGACAAAACATTGCAAAATGTTTGCAGCATCCACTGCTGTGATGGTTCATAATTGCAAACGTTTTTTTTCTGGCTGAACATACGCCTAGTTTTGGTCCTGAAAAGCTGGAGCTAGTGTGACATCTAGTGGCAGAAAAATCATTTATAGCACCTTTAAAATTGCATAGTGCAGGTATAAACATGTTCTTGCATTTTATGATTACTTACAACATATATTGCTGGTGTTGGTATTAAATGTATTAAATTGTTGTAGGGACTATTTACAGTGTGCCACATTTGCAGTAAAGAAACTAGAACTGTTACCTGAAACTGGCACAGGATTGATATAAACTGGTTTATTGTAAAAAAACAAAGTGAGCTGGTGATATTTCTGCAGATGCTTTGTACCACTAAAGTGTCGATGATGTAAAACGGTTGCCACCATTTTTTTCGTCAATATTTGGAGCATACGGTGGATTTTTAACAGCCAGCAAGGCTGCCCTATTGACTCGCATGGATTAACTTCCTCAAGTAGTTTTCCAAAAAAAAGATTTTCTTGCAAATGAAACAGTCATCACATTTAAGTCGAGCACTCAGAGACTTGATCACTAACAATGTTTTAATGACGAGGGTGGTAAAAAAGTTAGTCCTTTAAGGATGCAGATGGCTTTGGGATCAGACTTTAATGTATTTTGGGTTGGGATGGTGAATATACTGTGCATGTAAATAAGCAGCCAATGATTGTTTTGTTGGTTCTATTAGAAAAGTGGTATTATTAGCGGGTGGGTGGGATTAGGGCACACATCAAAAAAATTTTCCTCATACCTGTTTCTACTCTCTTTTAACACATCTATATATGATTCACTCTGAAGTTGCCCTCACAGCGTGGTCAAAATCACACACCTGGGAGAAAAATATGTTTGAACATGCACTGCAACATGCCCACAATATGTTTTTATTTTTTGGAGACAGGTATGAGATAAATACATTATCAGGTGTAAGGTGAAGTTTGAAATAAATAAAAAAAAATACACTTTTTACTGTATGTATGTCTTCTGTTGTCATCTGTAGATGTATTTTCTCACTGATGGTCAGGTGTGAGAGTATGTGCTGGTGCTGTGTGTCGCAGCATCCATCACTCTATGGAAAAGAGATGGGTCCTGGATGGCAACCACCCAGGCGCACAACCGGTCCATCCCCACATCTCAAAAGTAACCATGTATCTGCCACAGCCAGGTGAAATGTGGGCGTCCTGTTGGCGGGGCCCTCAACACTGAGGCACCAGCACGCTGGATCATGCCCAGAGAAACGCACCACATGGCCAAAGTGTTTTAGCTGACATTCCCTCACAGTGCAAGTAATTAATACTCCTCATCTGAGTCTCCGTAACTGCTAGTTTGACACAAAGTCATTCCAACGATACAGAAGGATTCTTCAGAGAGACTGAGTACTAACGTCGTCACCTTAGGTCAGTGGTTAGTGTCCAAGTCTCACAACCACACAGTATCTTCTGCAAAGATAACGGCATCGCCAAACGCCTTTGTCCAGGGACCTCATGATGCCATAAGATCTTCCCACATGTCTGTGTATCTCAAAGGCCAAGAACCCAGAGACATGAATGTCAGAGTGAATAAGGGTTTAATAAATGAAGTGCTCTGTGGCTTTGATGACATATTATTCATATTGGGATCAAGAAGGAATTTCGTTTTTGCCACTTCCCCCCCCAAAATACAAAATAAAAATAATGGGGAGCTGCAATTTTTATATTGAGGAATGGATTCCCAAAATGTGATGTGTTTCATAGATCATGCTCATAAATTGGGGCCTTACCATGCAAAACAGTGTCTTCATTGTGACCATTTCATTACATCTGCAAAAACTGTTTTTGTCTCTCTGCGTCAGTTACTGATTTTAATTAAACTTGGTGAGGAAATACTAATTTTTATGAGGAAAACCCAACAAATGTTTGTGGTGAAAAGAATGCACTTCTGCGCTGGACTTCTACCAACTGACAGAGGAGGGCAGCCAGAGTTCTTAGCTCCCCCCTCCCCCTTTGTCTTTATGATGTCATAAGGCAACAATTATAAAGTGGAAGAGATAATGGGGAGGATTTTGAGGCATGTCTGCATAACCGACTCTTCCCCGACCATCTCTCCACTATAAACAGATAGATGTGATACCTTGATTGCAGATAGACAGACAGTTGATCACATAACCACCACCCCTTTTACAGTAACAAAAATAGCTTTTTGGATTAAAAAACCTGTTATACACACTGCAATATATATATATATATATTTATTTATTTTTTGGGCATTTTTCAGCCTTTATTGTAGAGACAGGAAACCAAAGAAGGGGAGAGACATGCAGCAAATGTCACCCAGGTCAGGATTTGAACCTGGGGATGCTGCAAACTACATTCTGCAGCATGCGCTTTAACCCCTCAGCCACGAGCGCCCCATACACACTGCAATATTAAAATAAATACATTTAAAAATGAGGCTATGTGTATTGCACAACTGTCCACGAATAGAATTTGCTCTGGATTCAGATCTGGATAGAGATTTACAGAACTGTGCAAAAGTTTTACACACCCTAGAATTTATACAAACATGTAGAAAATCATTTTAATTGTCCAGTCATTCCTATTCCAACAAAAATCAAATGTGTTGATTATTTTATCAATTTCATTCGAGAAACTGATCAATTATCAAGTTATAAACCTCACTTGAAAAAAAACCTTCTTGATTTCTTTGTAGATGTACTGCCCTGTATACAACACAAAGAAAGATGAGTCAATCAATAACAAAATGATGACACGCTAAAAAATTTTTTTTGTATTTTCAAAAATGAAAAGTGGTCACATATACAGTATTTACTTGTTGAGCCTTATTTCTATTGCATATTTAGTATCCTTTAATTTTTAAATAATCCTAAATTTTTTATACAATACTGTAGATCTGGTTGTCATGGGTCACGTTTTTGGCGTTTGTTACTAATCTCTGTGTTATTCTCGTCCTGGTATTTATCCTTCACGTATTATTATTATTATTCTCTGTGCTCTCTGGTTATTTTCTGCCACGTTAGATAATATCTGGTGCTTTTATTTTGACATTTCTCCCGCATTCGCTCCGTGTAGCATAACTACCTGCTTCTGGTCTTATGGGTTCATGCAGTGGCGGATCCAGGATTTCTCTGACGGGGGTGCGCACTTTTTCAAGAATATTTATGACATCACTATTTAGTCATGTATATCATGTGACAACAGAAACACGGCGAGAAGGTTCAAAAGTAGTAGAGAAAACTTATGTTATCACACAGACAGTCACACTCTCTAATAACTTTGATCATTGATCAATGAAAGTTCTTCAGCATAACTAGCAAAATTTATAAGGTATGTACACTATATTACACCATACAGTACATAAAGCATGGAAAATGATAACAACCATGGTGATAGACGTGTCATTAACACTATATTACTACCAGAC
>OMMV01190823.1:0-10737 GCA_900302635.1 Chatrabus melanurus
TGGTAATTTTGGGCTTTTAATGATTTCTTTGAACTGTTCTTTTGCCAGGGTGGAATGATTGTACAGTATACATCATTAATGACTCTAAAAAACAATAATTTGGTGCACAAGTTTGAATTTATTTGGGATCTTCTCTAATCCACACAGGGTCAAAATTATACATACAGGCTCAAATATACACATAAACCCCCACTAATATTTGGTTCAATGTCCCTTAGCAAGCTGCACGTCGACGAGACGCTTTTGGTAGCCATCAACAAGCTTCTGGCATAATTCTGGCTGGATATTTGGCCAACAGCTAGACGGCTGAAACTTGGCCACAATTGGGTGTTCCAACAGGACAATGATCCCAAACATACATCAAAACTGGTTGTGGGTTGCATAAAGCAGGCTTCTGCAATGGCCTTCCCAAAGCCCCGACCTCATCCCTATTGAAAATTTGTGGACTACGCTTAAAAGCCAGGTCTGTGCCAGGAAACCAAACAATTTAAATGAACTCTACCAATTCTGCGTGGTCAAATATCCAGCCAGAATTATGCCAGAAGCTTGTTGATGGCTACCAAAAGCGTCTGGTCGAGGTGCAGCTTGCTAAGGGACATTTAACCAAATATTAGTATGTATTATTATATGTATGTATATATTTGAGCCTGTATTTATAATTCTGACCCTGCGAGGATTAGAGAAGATCCAAAATGAATTCAAACTTATGCACCCAATTCTTGTTTTTTAGAGTCACTAATGATGTATACTGTACAATCACTCAATCCTGGCAAAAGAACAGTTCAAAGAAATCATTAAAAGCCCAAAATTACCATGACATTCATGTCCATGATGAGTGTATGTAAACTTCTGACCACAAAGGTACATACAGCTGCTGTGCAGATGATGTTCAATTTTATGTCTCATTTAAGTCTCAAACTCTTCCCTCTGTGTGTGTTTTAATTCAAGCTTTCACTTCCCTGTTTACATAGCTTGACCTGCCGTGTGTGCACATTTAGTACACGTGAGTCCCTCCCCACGTTTATAAAGAGACAGTCGTAGTAACAGCACAGTTCTGTGCATTCAAGATGGCTGGCAGTAGTGACTTCCCAGAAATTTGAATGTAGTCAGAGTAGAATCAACACATATCCAGCTTTTCCCACATAGAGCCATTCCACCTGTTAAAGGGCTCTAACTGGTGTGGAAGAGGGAGGGTTGAGAGGAGTGACCATAGAAGGGAAGCCAGTGTTTTGGCTTGGGATGTTGGTGCTAATGTGACACCTAGTGGCAGGAAATCATATATATTACCTTTAATGTACATTAACCCCAGAAGAAAACTTCAGAGCCCGACAATATGGATTTTTTGGGGGCCGATACGATACCAATATTAGGGAGTAAAAAATTTACGATGCCGATATATAAAAGTGTTTATTTCTCACTAACGTTTACAAAATACAAGAGAAAAATGCCAAACAGATTAGATTTGCACAGAAATACAGCTGTCTGGGAACGTATTTCGCCATCTTAGATTATTTTGTTCGAGCAACCAAACAATGTACGTCAAGCTGCCATCATGTTGCCTTCAATTGGACTGGCAGGCGTTATGTCGCTTTGCTCAGCATTTGCATAAAACAGACTTCTCGTCTAGTTTGGCCCCGCCAGGCCGGTGACATAGCGACCACTTGTCTCTTGTCACTGTAAAGTGCCCACTGATTGAAAATGAATGGCAGCTGGTCACTTTTCCTCTGTCTTTTGTAGCTAATGTGACCAAGGGGTGATGGGGGTCCCACCCATGCTTAACAGCATTGTAAACAATTCTTTCGGAGGACCCACTGGTGGACAAACTATGAAATGACACTATTTCCATCAGCCAAAGTGTTTTTCTGCATTGTTTATTAGGTAAAATAAAAGTTTTCATATCAGCAAAAATAACGCCGATACCATTATGTGAAAGGCTCATATCGGCCGATATTACCAGCCAATCGATATATCGGTCGGGCTCTTGCCGATATGTTTGTGAAAGGCTCATATCGTGCGATATTTTTGGCCAACCGATATATTGGTCGGGTTCTAGCCGATACCAATATGTTTGTGAAATGCTCATATCGGCCAATATTAGGCTCTAGAAAATCGTCACGCATGTTTCAATAAGGTGGCAGTAGGTCATAATCTTCTAGTTCATAGGCCACATTAAGTCCTCAGGCCATCACTTTGAGACCACTGGTCCAAAATGTTTGCTATAAAACAGAATAATACACGTTTCTATATGTGTTGTGGTAACAATAGGAAACTTTTTCTATCATGAGTTTTGCACCCTTCATACCAATTTAGAATTAGACACAAAATAAGGCAGAAAATCAGCGTGTGCGCCCACAAAAGGACAATCAAAATATTTATAAAGCATTCATTAAAATGAAACTGAAAAAAAAATCTGACGAATTATGTGGGCTATAGTAACAGATGTTCCTGAATCAAAGTGAAAATTGCAGATTTAATAAACAGCTCTATTGTGCAGCAGGAATTTGGCGAAACAGAGCTTCTTCTTGCCAAGTCAACCAGGAGCATTTAATGAAGGGATTGTTAACGAGTGTCTCCTGGACGGCGTTGGACAGACGCTGCAAACCAAAGGGTCTAATTAAGGAGTTCCACTGTCGGTCAGGCAAAGCAGGCATCAGGGGTCAAGACGCTGGCCCACAAACTGGCTGTGACCCTCACACCTGCCTGGTTACATTATGCTGAGACGTGTCCGTGCACAGTGGACACTTTCCTAACTTACCACACACACTCTCAAAGAGAGAGGTGTGAGCGAGAGACACCAAATTACAGGCTCAGAGTAATAGCATGAATTTTGCTCTTCCGCTCTTATAGATCCCGCAGGTTCACAAGCAAGAAGGAAGATGATGTCAGATGATGTCACCGGTGCGGAAGTAATGATTATGAAACTTACATTTGCGATGGTATTAGATACCCGTCTGATTTTTATTTTGTAGTATAAACTATTCTAAAAACAGGTCTACACAGTTGTCACTCAGCTGTAATGCAATATTGTGTAGCACAAATACACTCACTTTACAAAATTGTTTTGCTACTGACTAGCAGCCACGTTAGCTAGCTACTGTGGCATACGCGGTACAAAACTCTCCATGTTAGCGCGGCTATGTCGCGCCATTTTAGTTCACAAAAATTTTGTTTAAATTCTGTTCATAAAATTTCTGTTCGGTTAATTTGTTCTCCAAATTATTTCCACACATTAGTATCATTTCTTAGGGCGTTTTCACATCTAATAGCTCATTTGTTTGGTCTGGACCAAGCGCCAAAATGTTACAATGGTGCATTTTTTTAAAACTTTGTTTTCACATATCAATATTTTTAAGTGGACCAAAGTGCGTAAAGAAAAACCACGCATTAGCACGCTGTCCTCTCATTGGTTAAACATGCTGTGTTTAGGTTGTGGGGATTGTGTCATCGCTAACATCACAGCTATAGCTAACCTCGACTGGTTTCCCGATAAGTTTTTTTTCTTGAGACTGTTGAAAACTCTTCAATTACCCCCTTTACGTAGTTCACTTTATGCATTGCTTTACATTTTTGTGACTTTTTACAAGCCGTGCCGAGTTGGGTTTGCCTGGAAAAAAACCAAAATTCCCTGATGCACATAATGTTCGTCATCCGTGCTAACTCACGGTTCACCCTGTAGTGTCTTCTTATAAAAAATAAAACATGTAACGTGGATTATTCGCACTTGGTTCGATTATTTGATTCGTTGTTTCAGTTTACACTCTCACCACAAACAAATCTCTTCAGTGGTTTGGGACGAGAACGAGACCGCCTTTGCTCAAGGGTCTCGGTGCGATTATCCTGATTCGCACACTGCCCAAATGAATCGCACCAAGGGGGGGAAAGGAACCAGAGTCCGTTTTAACTGGACAAAAAAAGTGCTGCTATGCAACTCTTTCTAATCCAAATATGAACAAACACTCAAGATCTTAACTCTTATTAGTTTCATCATTTTAAAATGGAAATGAATAAAATCGCTCAAATTGTCCTTCAGATCAACTGCGCAAGTATTTCTACTTTTTAGCAAAGTGAAGGCTACGGCAGAGCTATGCGCTGTAATCAGTACCTTTCTACTTGTGGAAATGTTTAACTTGGTAACTGGTGCCACACCGTCGGGAACACAAAGAAGCTTGACGTTTGCCAAAACAACAGAAGCCTGGCATGCCGTTAAGAGGCCCCGTTTGTGAGAGTGTCAAAAGTTCATGCCCTCACTCAAAAAAAAGATCACCTAGTGTGAGCTATAGTCCTGCCACTAACAAGACGGATTACTACAGAGCAGCTCCACCTGTCTCAGCCTCCAATTAGGGCTGTTAGCAACCGGAGTGCTAAACAACCAGCAGAGTGCAAAGTGATGGTTCGACTGTAATGGGGTTCAGAAGAATTCAGGAACGCAAATGCATGTGCATTTGCATGGAGCGAAGGGATGATTGGTGGAGCAAACAGCAGCAGTTTAGAGCAGGCAGCTCAATAGGATATGGAGCTGGGTTCGATTCCCTGTCACGCTAACCGCCCAGCTTTAAATGGGTATTGGCTTTGGTCAGCCAGTTTTTGAGAGCTGCCTTCTCCAGACAGATTTACCATACAGTACCATACTGTTTGCATTTCTTAATAATTGATGTAAATGAAGTCATAAAACATGTTCAGTGACTTGGAAAATGTTCATGTATCCATCCCCTCATTCCCCTGACTGTGTTATATTTAAAGGTGTCCTTATTTATGTACGCCATTGTTTCAGCTTTTATAGTTTTATTGAATTTGTCATGTTATAGAGATTAGTATTCAGTGTGAATTTAAGGGCATCATTTAAGAAAGTTTTTAAATCTATTTTTTGGGCATTTTTCAGTCTTTATTACAGAGATAGTGGAAGAGAGACCGGAAACAGGGAATCGAAGACAGGTTGAGACATGCAGCAAAGGTCGCCCAGGCTGGGATTCGAATCTGCGGATGCTGCAGACCGCATTCTGCGGCATGTGGTACATGCCTTAACCCCTCAGCCACGAGCACCCCTAGAAAGTTTAATATAAAGAAGCCTGAATTCTTTCTTTTTTTTAAATTTGATATAATAAAAAATTCAAATGTGTAAAAGCTCAAGGGTACACAAACTTGCATCAGCATCACTATGCAAGTAAACAAAATGCAATTTAATATGAATAAAGTCAAATTTATTCAATGTTTCTCTAAATTCTGAAATCTGAAATGTTCTGTGTTAAACTTGAAACCATCCATCATATTTTTTTTCTTTTCAGGAAGCATTATTCCTGCTGAGGCCCTTTCAGCATGTTTTTGTGGAAATCAACAAATTTTAAATTAAAATATTAAAATTTTCTAGCTTTGACTCTTTTTTTAGGATGTGACAAAATGTAATGGCATATCTTCTCGGCCAGAACAGAACTGTTCTCACTTGTGCAATATATTTAACACTTTTTACTTGTAATATTTATATTCTGGTTTTACTGTATTGCTCTTTTAAGTCTCATACACTATTCTATTGCTCTAAAAAACTGTTGTACTTTTATTTTAGTCGCTATGGTGTTTTTATACTTTTTTGTTTTTATCTGGAGCCCGTGCAACGTGATTTCGTTCTGCACTGTATCCTGCTTTAATGTTGTCTGAATGACAATAAAACTAATCTTGAATCTTGATTAATTAATTAATCAATCAATTAATTGCAGACCCATCCCAAGAATTTAATCTGTCTGTTTTCATGGTTTCTTGTGGACACAGCGTTCTCAGCAATTACACACTCCAGGCAACTCAAAATTTGCATGCATGCTGCTTACACCATTGAAAGTGCATGCATGCAAATTTTTCATGGCAGGTTTGAACCCAAATGGTGGAGAATGCATGGCATCAATTTTGTTACAATCAATCAAGTTTGTTACAGTGATGTGAAAGTGAGGCTCTAAGGTCACATGGTTTTGTTTACATTTGGTCGTCAAAGGGAATTCCCCAGAAACCACGTGGATTTGACAGAGGACAACACAACAGATACTATTTTCACTGTTGGGCCTCAAAAGAAGAAGAGAAGGGACAAATAACACAGGAAATCATTAGTGGGGGTATTGAGACAGGACAGTCACAGCCTTGAACCCTTGATGACCCAAAGTAAGATTTTTTTTTAAATGATTTCTCTATCCTGAAAAGAAATTTCCTGTTGCACACTGCTTTGGCTACTTTTTTTGCTTTTCTGAAAAAATAGACTGATGGCATGATACTTTCACTGCTAAAATAAATAAAAAATTTCACTGAAAACATAGGCCGATTGCATCTTACTTTCACTGCTAATAAACCACTCACTCAGTTTTTGACCATTTTAAAATTACACAGCATTTTCCTCTTTAATTTTCTGTTAATATTTTAAAGCATTTACCGTCACACAGTGATGAGTAGTCAACACGCTAGTTTTTGAATAATACTGCTCCAATTAACAGATGTGGGTGAACATTTTCTTGGCACTGGTAAAGCTGTAACCAAGTAACGGCAGTTTATATGAAGAAACTAAAAAAAGCTTGTGCCTTATTAATCAGGGCACACCGCTCTACAACACACTGGACTCTTTAAACGCCCTTGACTAGAGTCATGAATGAAGAAATGGACAAAGTTCCACATTTGGAACATTTATTTCACTACACACCTCTTTACGGACCAGATGACACAGTCAGGTGGGGCTAAAATGGCAAATTAAGTGCGCGCAGACGCCCCAGAAAGAATCTTTTCAAGCTTCTAGCCATTGTGATTAATGGTGTTAAGCTGTTTTTCAGATTTATTATAAAGATGGAATTAACAGCAGGGTCAGTCCACTGCCTCTGGTTGGACTACCTGCTCCGTGTCGGAGTTTGATTGAGAGGGAGTGCCGAGTGAGGAGGGAGTTTTCTGTGCATATTTTCCATGTGCACCAACACCCCTCCTTTGCCTGTTATGCTCAAAGCTCTTTTGTGTGTTTGGAAGTCGTGTAAAGGCTGCTGTGACGTAACATACACCTCAGTTCTTGGACTGCATGATGACCAGAAATATTTTAGCAGCAAATCTGGGCTTGATTTGGATCCATCTTGGTTAATTTGTAGCTCAGAACTTATGAAGGCGTTTTGATATTCCAGAAGCAATCTCCCTCTCAGACTGAGATGGTGATGCAGGTAAAACCTGTTTAAAGAATCCACACCAACCCATGTTAATGACCTTTCTCTTGATCTGGGTCAAACCCAGGAGCTTCCCATGGTTGCGTGACCCACCATGGTTGCGTGACCCAGGTCCTGACAATGGAATCTCATTAGCTCATAGTGCCTGCTACACACTCATGAGGGTGGCCTTCTTAGGATGCACTTGTGCCTCAAGGATGAAGAGCATTTTAAGGGTTGGTATCTTGCTCGAGGACACAGCCTAAATCTAGGATTAAAACCACTGACCCTTTAGTAAACCACTGCTCACTGTGCCAGGAAAGGTACTTGCAAAGATCATTCTTAACAGGATTCAGTCCCAGTTACTTTTTGCTCAGCGACTGGAGCAGACTGGCTTCACGCCCAAAAAGTCAAACAGCAACTGCATCCTAGCTGTGCGAGTACTCACTGAACACAAGTACTAATATCGGTAGTGCTTCTTTGCAGTCAACGTTGACTTTCACAAAATGTTTGATTGGGTTGACCGAGCTGCTCTGTAGGACATCCTGAGAATTCGTGGGATCCTCAATAAATTGCTGGACATCATAGCTGGCCGATACACAGGTACTGTAAGTGCTGTGCACAGTGGGTGCAGAGTCTCTGAGGTCATTCATCAGGGATGCGTTCTGGCTCTTATTCTGTTAAACATTTTCCTGGACTGGGTGTTGGGTCGAGTTGTTGAGTCCAGCAACTTTGGTATCTCTGTCGGCAAGGAAAGGCTGACTGACCTAGACGTTGTGGACAATGCAGTGGCCTTTGTGGAATGAATGGAATCCCTGATTGCAGTCAGAGCATCTGGGTTTGTGATTAGCCCAGCTCAAGACCAAGATCCAGATTTTCAATGACTTTGTGGACTCAACCTTAAGAATTGTGTCTGTATGCGGTGAAAGTATTGAACTTGTCAAGAAATCCTCTTTGCACTTTGGCAGTAACATTCATTTTCCTGGGTCTTTGGGATTTGAGATCGGGAGATGCCTGGGACAAGCATATAGAGTCATGCTATCACTAAACAGAAGTGTTTGGCGATGCTGATACCTTTAGAGGAGTATGAAGGACCAAGTCTTTAAAGTCACGGTGTGTCCTGCCTTACTGTATGGTTGTGAGACTTGGACGTTAACCAGTGGCCTAAGGCAACAACTGGATGTCTTTGGTACTAGGTCTCTTCTGAGGATCCTTCAGTGCCATCGGGACTGACTTTGTGTCAAATGAACAGTTACTTCAGGAGACTCAGATGAGGAGTATCACTTGCACTGTGAGGAAACATCAGCTACAAGATTTTGGCCATTGTGTCACAAATCACAGGAGTCTGAATCAAGCAAAAAATTTGCTCATACCAGGGTAGTTTCAACATGCACCAATGCAGAACTGTGTGACTTTGAAGTCCCAACCAAATTTAACTGTAAAAGGTAGGTGGAAAACATATTTTCCACAATAGGACGCCTTGAAATTTTTCTCAAGCCACTCAGTTCTCTGAGGGTCAGAATTTTAAAATGTGGGCCATCGTTGAGAGACTGTTAGTTGTAAAAGTGCATGAAAAGTAGAAGAACAAAGCAAAGCTGTAACAGTGAGCAGCTGAGGGTGTCATAAATGAAATAAGGTGTTTAGGTAGTTTTCCAGACAGACAAGGACACAGTAGCTATTTTGTTCTGGCCCAGTATGAAGTTTGTCTCATCTGTGAAACTCAGCATGACATTCATTACCAGAGCCTTAACTGGTGGAAAAAACATAACCAGTTAAAAATGATGAAATGCATTTTGGACATCCTGAAATACCTTGGCGTAATATTCATTCCAACTTTCATGGCTCGATTTGAGGTTATTCTTATCTGTAAGACAGCAGCTCGTAGATGTACGAGACGGCTCCCTTTGGGTTGATTAAATCCAGACAGCATCAGAAAGATTTCATCTGCAGCCTGTAAAAACAAGCGCTACACGATGCTCCTTCCAGCAGTCTGATTCAGTCTGATTCAAACCTTACACCTTTTCTTCTTCATGACCTCGTGTCATCGATTGCACAGCCTTACTGTGCAAACCTGTAGAAGGTCAGTAGATGTTTGGAAAGTAGGGATGTTCAAATCAAGTTTTGTTTTGTTTTTTGCCTCCATTCTCGATCTGAGGCATGCAATATTAATATCTGCCGATACTGACTATTGATCCGAAACATGTATTTTCCTAGATAGTACACTTCCACAGGGCACACTGCAAGTATGTTAAAGTCCCATGTATATATGCTTCACAGTTGAACAGCTCTGCAATGTATGTGCACGAAATTGTTGGAAGAGTTACGGTTTGATAATCACATTTTCAACGCTAATATTACAAGATCTTTCACGAATATGACAACGGTAAGATCGCCAAAGTTTAGGGGACGATCAGCACAGCAAACTGCGACTGTTAGTAACTTGTGTTCGGTGCCTTTTTGCTCCAATATTCAGGGAAAGGACAAACAACTTGAATAGATTGGTGCCAAACCGGAACTCCACCAACGATTTCGCGCACAAGCACCATAGCGAACGCCACACTGCATTATGGGTAACTGCAAAACACCAAATACTGCAGTTGTAAATTCATTTTCCTCAAGTTGTGCACTCTGTGGACTGGCTCAAGAGTTAGGAAATGAGCTCATGAGCAAATCAACCAATATGAACAATACATACCAGGTCGGGACTGGGAGCATGTGCTGGTGCCACACTTCACCGCATCCACCACACCACGGAACCGCCTTGGGTCCTGGATGGCAACCACCTAGGAAGACAACCGGTCCATCCATCTCTCAAAAGTAACCATCTATCTGCCGCAGCCCGGTGAAACGCGGGCACTCCTTTGGCCTTCTCCAGCCACTGGATTCCTCAACACTTTTTTTTAAAAATTTATTTATTTTTATGCATTTTATGCACGTTATGTGAAGCACTTTGGTGCGGCTCAGCCGTTTGTAAATTGTGCTATATAAATAAATATGACTCGACTAGACTAAGGCACCTATGTGCTGGTTCATGCTCCAAGAAATGTGCCACATGACCAAAATGTCATAGCAGACGTTCCCTCACAATGCAAGAATAGTGCACATCATCTTAGGGTTCCTAAGGCTGGTATCTCATTGAGAGACGACTATTTGGCAACTGTAGCGACTGAAGATTTAGACAACTGCTAGACAAATTTGGCCAAGTTTTTGGCGACACTGGGGCAACATATTTGCCACTTTTTGATGACTGTTTAATGAATTAGATGACCGCTGAGCGTCTTGTTGAAGAATATTTGATGAATATTTGCTAAGGGGCCATATGTCTGTCATCCTCAATTCATTAATTACTCACTAACGACCGGCGACCGCATTTCGACCATGATCTGACCTTGTAGCAAATGAATTGAACCGGGCGACTGAAACAGACCGACGGGGGATGTGATAGCCGTCTACTGACGACTCCTTGGTGAGTAAAAAGACTAGTTAGCGAATAGTTAGAGACAAGTTAGTGAAAATAAGCAGTCGTTCATTCGCCACCAGGGTTTTGAACATGTTCAAAATTCGCAGGCGAATGAAATCACGGTGA
>OMMV01190825.1:0-12561 GCA_900302635.1 Chatrabus melanurus
GCTACAACCAAGGTATGCAGAATACCATCTCTGAACACACAACACGTTGAACCTTGAAGCAGATGGGCTACAGCAGCAGAAGACCACGCCGGGTGCCACTCCTGTCAGCTAAAAACAGGAAACTGAGGCTACAATTCGCACAGGCTCACCAACATTGGACAATAACAGATTGGAAAAACGTTGCCTGGTCAGATGAGTCTCGATTTTAGATGCGACATTCAGATGGTCGGGTCAGAATTTGGCGCAAACAACATGAAAGCATGGATCCATCCTGCCTTGAATAATTCAATCTACTGGTGGTGTAACAGTGTGGCAACTGTGCAACGCCTGTCATGTCAATATGGAGCAACAGCTCTGAGGAATGTTTCCAACACCTTGTTGAATCTATGCCACGAAGAATTAAGGCAGTTCTGAAGGCAAAAGGGGGTCCAACCTGGTACTAGCATGGTGTACCTAATAAAGTGGCCGGTGAGTGTACATTACTGTATTACTGAATCACAAAGAAATAATTTGCGTGAATCAGTGCTTCTTGGTTGTTGTTTTTTTCTAAGATTTTTGCACAGTACTGTACATGCTACCCTCAATCTATTAACTTCCACCACCTTAATAATAATCTCAGACTATGGCTGTTAGCATGCAAACTGACAGTTGACACATTAATATTGATTTAGGTAAAAGGTCATAACCGCAATCCACTGTGTGCCAATCCTTTTTGTCAAGTTAAGGAAAGCAATAACTCATAAATTATGAAGCCATATTATATAGCTCAACGAGCATTTATCAGACACTTGAGAAAATTTCATTGTATTGCATTGTATCATTATATCACAGAAATATACATCTATATATATTAATTTCTGTAACATATATTGTGAAATAGGAAAGCACTCCACCAGCTTACATAAAATAATGTAACATGCATGGATGAATAATTGAAAGACCACAGGCAAGTAGACTGAATGTTAATGTACCACAGGAATGCATCCCGCCTTCTTTCTCCTGAACCTCTGTCCTCATTGGGCCGCCTGCCTGCTGCTCAGACAGCGATCTAGATTCAAAGCTCTCGGGACTCTGGCTTCTCTTTATAGCAACACTGGGGGAGAGCTTAAGGCATCACTGAATCTCAACAGAAATGTATGAGTGAAGACCAATGAGGCATTAACAAGCCGCTCTAACATCCTAATTAAGCTTTCTAAGATCCACAATCTATGGATGCCTGAGACATAAACAACTCAGCATGTCTGAGCCCACAAATCACAACAACAAACAGCACTGTAACCCAAATGAGCCCCATACAACAGTAACGTCCAAAAAAAGTGTAACTTTGGTTTGAAAGCCTCCGCCATTGTCCAACATTCACACTGTCACTTGCTTCACTTGATAGACACATTGGTACACAGAATCCTTTCCACAATTGAAATAAGATCCAAGCCGTCAACATGTATGCCCTGCCAGTTATCAGCTACCCTACTGGAATAATAAGATGGCCAAAGGAATAGATAGTTGCCCCAGATGTCAACACACTTAAGCTCCTCAAAATGCATGGAGGGTTCCACCCAAAATTCCAGCACCGTGAGACTGTACAATCAGTGAAAAGAGGGGGGCTGGGGGCTAAGTGTCAAAGCCACCATCCAAGATGAGATAAGAAACATCCAAGAGTAAATCAAGAACCTGGCCCCCAGGGACAAGTCACTATGAGTACCTCCAACAGCAGAAGGCAGAGAGTGGTGAGGACAAAGAGGAGACATCATGGAAAACCAGACACCTCCATGGGACGTACCACCGGCAGATAGAGGGGATGACTGACATCGAAAAATCATACCAATGGCTATCAAAGGCTAGGCTGAAGGACAGCACAGAGGCTCTGATCATGGAAGCACAAGAACAGGCCCTGAACACCAGGTCCATAGATGCAAGGGTCTACAGACAGGACCCGAGGTGCAGGCTGTACAAATACACCCATGAGACAGTCCAGCACATAGTGGCAGAGTGCAAGATGCAAGCTGGGACGGAATACACTGAGTGGCACAACCAAGTACTTGGGATAGAGTACAGGAACATCTGTACCACATACCAACTGGAAGTACCAAATTTCAAGTGGAGAACACCACCAAAGGTGGATGGGAACTTGAAGACTTTAAGTTCCAGACAGACAAACAGGTGATCCAACCAGGACAACCAACCAGACATAGTGGTGGCTGACAAGGAGGAGAAAAGGGCAGTTGGGGTAGATGTGGCAATTTCAACTGATCATAACATCATAAAGAAAGAGCATGAGAAGGTCAAAAAGTACCAGGGCCTAAAGGAAGAACTAGAAAAGATGTGAAAGGCAAAGGCCACAGTGATCCCAGAGGTAGTAGGAGCTCCCGGAGGTGTGACCCCCCAAACTGGGACAATGACTCCAGCAGATTCCAGGAACAACATTTGAAGTCTCTGACCAGAAGAGTGCAATCCTAGGAACAGCTAAGATCTCAGGACCCTCAGTTCCTGCTACATCCATGTTATACTGCACTCAACATAAGCCATAACAAATGCACCTTTTCATGTGTCAGGTTGATAAATACACTTTCTTGTCACTGCTCAGTTATGTACTGCACCATCTCTGCAATAATGCACTGCTGTCATGCATTTTAATCTTTCTCACCTCCACCCATAGCATCCTACTGTTTGATTGTATTCCTCAGCGGGAAGAATTGTGTCATCACTCCCTAATCCTGCTCTGTGAAGGTTTAACTGTATGCTGCAGCGAATGACAAAGTCAGACAATTGATGCTAAAACTCATCTGCTGCACTTAAATCATTTATGAAATATTCCACCTGAGTTGGGCAACTCAATATTCAAAGCAACAAGTCAACTTGTGTTTTAAAGTTAAATGACATGTTTTACAACGAGACATTTTTCTTTTACATTAACATTTGAGAATCCCATAAATTCTTAGTGCCAAAGGTTTCAATTTTGTCTGAAGTTAAATTGCCAGTTACATCTTATTAACATCAGTAGATCTCAACCCTGCTCCCAGGAACAACAGTAAGGAAGTGCAGATTTTTAGTGTGGCACAAGATTCTGCATTCCAGAATGTGAATCATGAGGCTGAAAAACAGATCATCATATGAATTGAATAATGTCAACTTCCAGTATATATTGTTGTGAGAGAGACTGAGCATGGCTGTAGCAGAAGCCAGTGAAACCTGTAACATTGACAGTAATAGTCATAATCCTTATATAAATCCATTTAAATGTAGTTGGCTTTTTTGTTTTATCTTTTGGATTTTTTTTTTTTAACAATTATTTTAATTTGATTGTTTGGAATTCTTATTGGGTGAGTTTAAATTTTTTGTCAGTTTTTTTGTTTGTTTTGCCTTGTTTTGTTTTTTTAAATAAAGGAAGGGTTTACTGACCTTGACTTGCTTGTGATGTTTGCAGAATCAATGGATGCTCTGATTCCAGCACTTGAGAAGGTGAATGAGGAGTCAGAGTGTCTGGGTTTGCGATTGTCCTGGATCAAGACTAAGATCCAGGCTTTCAATGACTTCCTGGACGTGGCCATCAGTAGTGTATCTTTATGAAGTGAAAGTCTTGAACTTGCAAAGACGTTCATTTATCTCAGCAGTGATGCTCCTGTCTCTTCAGCCTCTGAGATCAGGAGACGCCTAAGAAGAGCTTATGGAGTCATGAGGTCATAGGACAGAAGCGTTTGTTGATGTCAGTAAATTTATCGGCGAATGAAGGTCCAAGTCTTAAGGGTCCTGCTGCTTCCTGTCTTGCTGTATGGTTGTGAGATTTGGATACTAACGAGTGACCTACGGTGGCAGCTGGGTGTCTTTGCTACTAGGTTTCTTTGGAGGATCCTTAAGTACCACTGGAATGATTTTGTGTCAAACAAACGCTTACTTTGGGAGACTCAGATGACAAGTACCCCTTCCATTGTGAGGGAATGTCAGCTATGACATTTTTGGCAATGTGACGTGTTTCTCTGGCATTCAGTGTTGAGGACCCCGGCGGGAGAAGGCTAAGGGGACACCCACTTTTCACCTGGCTGCATCAGATAGATGGGTACTTTCAGGAGGTGGTGATGGACCATTTGTCTGCCTGTGTGGTTGCCATCCGGGACCCAAGGCGGTTCCGTAGTGTGGTGGATGTGGCAATAAGTGGCTCCAACGCATGCGCCCAGACCGGACCTGTTTTAATATCATGCACTGTATTTTTTGTATGGTTGTGTGGCTGTATGGGATGTCGATGCTGTGCAGCAAACCAAATTTCCTTTGGGAGGTTTAAAAACCTTATCTGTAAAGGCTAAGATGCCATTAAAAAACAAACAAACAAAAAACAAGCAGAGTATTTATTTGGCAGCAGCTGATCGTAGCTATAAGAGTTAACCCTGAAATTAAAGTTAACTTTTGACACTGTATCAGCGTGGATGCCAATATGAAGCACGGAATCCCAGAAAAGCTTATGAGCAAGTCCCACGAGATGTACACGACTGGACCTGACACTCTGAGCTCTGCCCCAAACAGCAGGCTGTTTTTGGAAAGCTCATTCCATGAATAAAACTGTAAGTAAAAAGCCGTTTGTTAAAAAAGGCTGATTTTTTTTAAAGCTATGACAGCCTATTTTTTGCATTTTACCCTGAAAGGTGAAAAAAGAGAAAACCATAAAAATGTATAAAACAAGGTGAGCGCACCGACTTGTGAGCCTTATATTGTATATCAAACTGAACATGAACTGAATGCATCTTTACACCCCAGCAACCCACACCTGATTAGTTATACATCAGCTGTGGATTGGAGGAACACATCTAATTAGATATTCATCTGTAGGTAGACCAGGAAGAGATGGAAAATACGCAACGCTTCAGGTCCCCAGGAGCAGGACTGAGATCCACACTTTATACGACTATTTTATTTCATAACTTCTAGAGCGCACATGACGCATGCAGGCATGAAGATGAATGATGGCCACATGAAGGACACGTTTGACGTAACGGCACAGAAAGTGATGATATGGCCAAAGCAGGAGTGTGGCGAGTAAAAAAGCAAATGAAAACATGGCTCCAGTCTCCCGCTCAGGGCAGCCTCGAGAGCCCCGTTTACAGTGAGCAATATGCCAAGAGTGTGATTGATTAAATCATGGTCAGACATCTGTGAAGTCAGCACCAACACCACAGGGAGCAATACACTCCCAGCAAGCTTACACCTTTCATTTTTCATACACTGCATACTTAAAACACTTATCTGCACCTCTAAATTTAGCTTCTAATTAAAGTGTGGCTAAGTCATTCATTACACATTTGAATATGTTATTTGTCATTTGGCGCGTGGCTTAAGTATAATTAGTTTACAGCTCAAGAGAAAAATAGACAGGAAGTCGTCAAAACACAGAGAGCTTTATTACGTTGTATAATCAATTTATTTCTTTACTTCATAGCTCTATTTTCCTCCATTAAAAGGAGTACAATCATGTAAAATTTGTTTTACTCTTCAGTTTACATTCAAATACAGTTGTGGTTTCATGTTAAATATCCTCAAAGTCCCATAATTCTATGTCTTTGCATGTCAAAACTACCCTCCTGTAAACAAAATAAAGGCCTGAAACAGCCCCTTTTAGATTTCTGTGACGTATGTCACAAAGGCCCACATCCAGATTCCTGCTTTGTCTATGAGACACACCCACGCTGTGCAAAACGCCCCCACAGTCTGGAAGAGAGACAGAGAGAGACACCCTCATTTCAATGGGTGAGGAAGCGTGGCAACCAGCAGCTCCTTTTCATTTAAAGCAACAGGCACAGAAACAGACTGTGTCATTGACACCTGAAAATGGGTTGTTTTGGGGATTCATCACATCAGTGTCTACAGGTTGCTATAATTTGGGTCACAAACTTTAAAAATGGATTTTAAGACACCTACTGAGGATCCTTGGGTACCGCTGGAATGACTTTGTGCTAAACGAGCAGTTACTTAGGGAGACTCAGATGAGGAGTATCACTGGTGCATTTCTCTATGCATGATCCAGCACGCAGGTGCCTCAGTGTTGAGGACCCCATTGGCTGGAGAAGGTCAAGGGGATGTCCACGCTTGACCTGGCTGTGGCAGATCGATGGTTAGTTTCGAGAGGTGGGGATGGACGGGTTGTCTGCCTGTGTAGGACCTAAGGCAGGTGGTGGATGCAGTGACATGTGACACCAGTGCATACTCCCAGACTTGACTTGCTGAGCCATATTAACTTGTTGATAAGGTAGACAATAAAACTCCTTTAAGGGGGTTTCCAGGAGAACACAAAACCTGGAAAATCCAGATGCAAAGCCCACAGCAAGGGCCCTATCTTTATGACCCATAGTGCATGGTCTAAAGCACATGGCACAACCCAAGAATGAAGAAAACGATTGTAAAAAAAATATGGTACACACCAGGGTTATTAAAATTTCACACTTTTCCATTAGTTTTTTTTTTCATTGCGATTAGCAGGGCATGCAAAGGATTAATGGAGACGATCACTGAGACAGTGAAGCTGCAAAAATTCCATAAGTAACTCCGTAAAATGAACTGTATATTCAGCTCTGAAATTTTGGGTTCTGACAGATTCAGTTGAGGACAAGTGAACTTCCTATTTTGGGCAATGTTGGCATCTTTTAGCATAGAAGATAAAAATAAAGACAGACAAGCATTTCAAGTTGCTTGAGACGCCTTCTTGCTAATCGTAGGGTGCTGGTCACCACTGAAGGCCACTGTTGCTTGTACTTTTGTTTAATTTTTAAGTTTTGTTTACAATTGAGTTTCATTGTAGTTTGAGGTACTAATATACATCCCTGTATGTATAAGTAGCATGTATGCATGTCGTGAACCCACCTACTGTCTGTAAGGTGTGTCTGACTATTGCACCGTGTAAATAGTGGAAATTGTGTTCTGCTGCCTCACAATAGCAATGCACCAACATTGCACCTGACCACACCTCATTTTAAGACGAAAACATGGGCCCTGAAGTAAAAATGACAACTAATGCAATGACACCTGCACTGCGCTGTGCACTGCTTTGCACCAGATTTAAAATAGGCTTCAAATTACACTGAATGTCATCCTCATCTGCAGGTTATGAAGTAACCCTGACCCAGTGAAAATACTGAAATCTAATTTGGTTGTGTTGATAAATGGTTTTGCCCATAAAAACAACATTCTTACTCAAAGAATACGTGCGTGCTTGTGTGTAAATCTGCAGTGCTGTGCTGAGTGTAGAAAAAGGCCAGAGCATGCTTGAGGGCAAGAGTCTAAAATGAGGCAGACAATCCCACTGACAAATATCTCTCACCAGTGGCTGACATAGCGTAGCTTTGTCTATGATAAATGAATTTGCTTATTAGTTCCTGGAAGGCAACTTTCCGTGGCGAAGCCAAAAACCACAGCGCTTGCTTGTTACTTTGTCATTACTTTCATGTTCACCATACATCCAGAAGACTAAAATATCTCCAGAACTGGAGCTGTGCTAAAACAGTTATCACCAGCATTGTTCGAAATCGCGTGTTAAATTGGTTAAACAATTCTGAATGAGAAATAATTTGCGTGACGATTAAATCCAAATTTGTTCACCCTCCTCAGCCATTTAGTTTTAAGGTGTGTGTCAAATTATGTATCTCCAAATTGTCTCAGATTTGTCACACAATCAAAGCGAGGTTAAAAAGGCCGAATACGACTGCAGAGGAAATCAAGTGTGTCGCATCTGCCTCGGGCTGGACCAAATGCAGGATTACAGTCTGGCTCTGCGGCGTCACACCCTGGCACGAAGCAAGAGCTCATTTGCAAAAACAGATGAGTGCCATTATGAAGGGGGAAATAACACTACGTATTTTATAAAATTAGGATATTCAGCCATCTGTGTCACATGACACCTATTTGTATAGGACTATGAAAAAGAAATTGATACAGCTGAGTATCGTGATATTTTTTAAATATATTTAAATTACAACAACATTATACCGTAAAATTTGCAGGATGTATATATTTTTACTGTATTTTTTTACAGAATTATTCTGGCAACTGCAGCTGCCAGTTTTTTCGATAAAAACAACAGATTTGTTTTTTACAGTGTAAATATTAGTCTGGTAGACAACAAGTTTTATTCTCAGCTCTGTTATTAAATTTGCAGTAAATTTTGTGGAGTATTGCAATGTGTTGCAGTATGTATCATATCACAAAGTATCGCAATACAATCGTATCGTTGCCCATGTATCACGATATATATTGTATTATGAGGCCCTTGCCAGTGTCAGAGCAGGTGGCTCAGTGGGATAATGAGTTGGGCTACCAATATGTAGACCTGGATTCGATTCCTGGACATCTGTTTGCATCGTTGGACAAAACACTTCATCTGCATTGTCCCAGTCCACCCAGCTGGTGAAGTAACCTGCGCTGCACTGATGTCCTGTCCTGGGGGAGTCATAGACTCTCATCCACTTCACGCTATGGAATCTGGGGTTAAGCACCAATGGGCCTCAGGGCCTATACAGGACTTACGTGTTCTTGCCAATACCCAGCCTTCCATTTCTTAGTCGTAAACTGAAGTACAAAACAATTGTCTGTTTTTTTAAAAAGCAGGTAAAACTTTTTTTTTCCCCAATAGGGAGCTATGAGTAAGAGAGGTACATCCTTACAGATCAGTAGAAATATTCTGACTTGTGGTGTGTAAGGTGGCTGCCAAGGAAAAGGTTTATTTTTAGCAGCGTGTTTGTGTAAGTGACTAACATGTTGAGGAATAATGAGGAGGCTCTCTGGGCCCTCGGTGGAGCTACAGAGACAGGACTCTCAGAGCAGCAGAGGGTGATTGAAGGAAGCTAATGAGCATGAGAGGAAAAAAAAGTAAAAGCTGGAAAAAAGGGACACAGGAGCTAAAAGAACTGGGATAATAAAAGCGTGGAAATACAAAGGAAATACGACAATAGGGGGTCTCTGTAAGGCAGGACTGAAAGGACAAATAAATAGAGATGAAAATAATGGAAGGGAATGTCATAGCGATATAGCAGATAATTATGATGGTCACATAAAAGGACCACTGGCATGATTCATTTGATTGGCCAAAATTTCGCCGTGAAAACAACAAATGAGTCGAGTACCAGTGGGTGAGCATGAGCGTCTCATCGCTATGATTTATGAGTGCATTACTACTTTCCAGCTAACAACCCCGATCGTTTAATTCCCTTACCCGCTTCAGCATTACAGATATTGTTTGGTGCATTTCTAACAGTCAGGTGTGATTTTTATTTCAAGCCTGCGCGCTATGCAAAGAAATCACTGGAAAAATAACTACTCTGCCTGCAATCATCTCACACTCAGATCCTTCAAACATCCTTTCATTTGCACCCCATTCTCTCTGACACAACAGGCACACTCACACTTTATTTGGTACCTCGTTTCAGGAGGAGGCTCCTGATTGGCTGGTGCTGCCTGCGCTGTTTCCTGCAGGTCAGGGATATTGGCAAAGTCATCTTGCTCGGCCACACCGATGGCCAAAGCCAGGACCACCAGCTTCCCTTCACTGTCTCCCCCCAAAAAAATAAAATAAAACAAAAATATATACGGCAAAAAGAGAGTGAAACAGAGAGAAAAAGGAAAGAATGTAGAGAAGATGAAAAGGAGAGGAAAATCAAACACAAAGAAGGCGTGGCGCAGGGAGAGAGAAGAAAAGAGAGGTCATGTAAGGTGACAGCAAGTACAGTTAAATAAGAGATCCGATACGAGCACGAACAGAGAAGAAGATCAAACCTCATAACACCCCGGCAGCGAGCACTTTGGTCCAGGGAAGGACATTAAGGAGGAACCTTAAACTTAAATGTCAAATTAATAGGAACATAATGAATTTGTGAGACAACAGGTGCAAGCGATGATCATACCAACCATACAACTAATTATTGGATTATAATTAAGGGAACTGTTGGTGATTACTTAATGATTGTTAATAGATGTGATATTTAGAAGCCTGTGTGCAGGCTTATATACAGACACACACACAATTTAGCCGGTTATTTAACCTGTCTCCCACTTTCCCTCCGGACTCACCTTTCCCATCCAGTGTGCTTGTCTTCCTTCTCCAGCGTTGAGATTTAATTAAGCCCCGTTACAAAGATCTGGACTAATTGTTTCTATTTGAGCGCCACAGTATGTTGAGGTGCTTCGTGTGTGTCACCGTTTTCTGGGTCACTGCTCCCTCATGCTCCGTGTCACTCTCTCTCATTTCCTTTCCCTCTCATTTCTGCAACAACTCCTCTTCAAACCCCTTCCTGATCCCTCTCTCTGAAGTCTCTGCTTCCTGCTCACACCCTCCTTTCTGTCACCCACACCCACGGTTCCACAGCACAGGAATGTCAGCACAAAACCTCCACTCAGAAAAATGTGGCCAGGCTGCGGTAAAAAAAAAAAATACATCACAATTGCCTCATTCTTACAACATTTTACATCCACCAACAGGCTGTTTTCACCCATGTTGGTTTGACAGTTTGGCATCATGAACCTTGAAGAAAAGTTTGTCTTGAAAAAACCTATTCCATTTTGCGGCATATTGGGATTAAACACTGGAGCCATTTAATTTTTTTAACTTCATGAGATAAAGAATTGCGAATGAACCAATTTGAAGAAAACTTGGTGAAAATTTTCTGAAGGCCAGTTTTTACTTCTATGCTGCTGCAAGTCAACATGACCTCAACCAAAGGTCAGAGACGGTTGCATGGTCGTTCAGCTTTACAGTTCTACATCGCCATTGGGGACAGTGGTACATACTGGTACCAGAAAGTAACCTACAGGCTAGTACAGGTAGTATGGGAAACCCCAAGTGGAAGCAGGTTTCACCATTAGGCAAACCAAGCATATCCTGCTTTTCTCTCCAGTAAGGATTAAATATCGTAAAAGAAAGCCACCACACAGACTTCCTGTGTGCTGAAATATGTCTGCATTTCCAGATAGTTGATGTAAAATGTAATCCTCCACTTGTTCTGTAATTTTGTTATGGTTCCATAGCCATGGCGAGCAGGTAGCTCAATGGGATAAGGAGTGGGGCTCAATTTCCGGCCACGCTACCTATCTGTGTCCTTGGACAAAACACTTCATCTGCATTTTCCTAGCCCACCCAGCTGTACATGGGCACCAGCCTTGGCTGGGGAGGTAACCTGTGATGGACTGGCCACCTATCCAATAGACTCTCATCCATTTCACGCTACAGTATCCATATATAAGCTCAAGCACAATGATCCTCAGTGTCTACATAGGACTCACTTCTTCTTCTTCAAGCTCATCACCTGATTGCAACAGTAACTTCAACCAATCAGCTTCTTCTTCTTTTTTTTACATGCAGCAGAGACGACTGTTGAGAGTAGGTGGAGATGCATCAAAAAGTCATTTGATTACCTAGAAATTTTTTTTGTCTGCATCTGCCAGGGGCTACACTGACGTGCAGCAGCCATGTCAAGTCAGGTCTAGTTGCTTGCACTGGTGCCCCACCACACCTTGGAACCGCCTTGCATCCTGGATGGCAACCACCCAGGGAGACAGCTGGTCCATCCCCACCTCTCAAAAGTAACCATCTATCTGCCACAGCCAGGCTCCTTGGCCTTCTCCAACTGCTGGGATCCTCAAAACTGAGGCACCTGCATGC
Organism: Chatrabus melanurus; assembly: GCA_900302635.1. Classification (NCBI taxonomy): domain Eukaryota; kingdom Metazoa; phylum Chordata; class Actinopteri; order Batrachoidiformes; family Batrachoididae; genus Chatrabus; species Chatrabus melanurus. The sequence goes on from OMMV01190825.1 coordinate 11,630, forward strand.
AGCACCACAGGGCTAAAAACCAACCTTGCCCTGGAATAGTATACAAATAATGAATGTTTATGAGTGCAAGGGGAATAATTTTTGCATGAGTTGACAGATGGAATGTTTTATCTTTCAACAAATGAAAATATTCTCACCATTGCATGAATGGAAAACATTCATTATTTCTTTTATATGACACCGAAATAGATCCGCCTCATTTGATATTTTACTTACAATTAGACAGGTGTTTCTTCTCAGAACAGGAAGCCGACAGCAGCGGGGCAGAGACGGCTCTGTGTCTGCACAGCAGTTGACTCCGTCCCGCAGGCAACCCGCCAACACACCACTAAGCAGAGCGAACATTGCTGAGGACCGAAGCGAAATGTGTAGACACACACGTCTGCTTTCCTCAATCCAGCAAGAAATCGCGATAGGAACTTGTCCAATTCTTCATCTGACAGCGCTTCTATGGCTGCTAAAGATGACCATGAGAACACTGTGCAAGCTTCTAATCAGTTTATGGCGTATTGGATTTATCTTCCTCGTATCATGGACAAAATTTTACGACAAGGTCGTGGAGTCGTTCAGTAGAGCAAAACGTATGGGACAAGGCTGCATGGTAAATAGGACAAAAATGCATGGTAAACTAGAATGGCACTCGGAGAGCGCAGACCCCGCCAACGCAACGATCCTAGGACCTACCATTATCCTGGATTGTAATCCTGGCGTGGATCGAGATTACACTGATAGATTTTGATCATCCAGCGTTTTTATTTTTTTAAATTTATTGTTGCTCTTCAATAAAGGGGGTGCCTTAATTGAATTGCTATAAAGGGAATATAGATGCTGGGCCCAAAATTTAGAAGAAATTGAAAAAGAACAACCATGTAACAATAACACACTTTTATTTAGATTGTTGCAGTATTAAAATTGTTCCGGATCTCAGATCG